>PVIW01005161.1:0-112926 GCA_004026585.1 Noctilio leporinus
AGGGGGGAGGGGGGAGGCAGAGGCAAGAAAGGGGAGCAGCTTAGACAAGAACCTAGTATAAAGGAACCATGGACATGGACAACAGGGGGTATTGACTTTGGGGGGAATGGGTGGGTGGGAAGGGGGACAGAGGGGAGCAAAAAGGGGATTGATGTAATACAACAACAATAAAACTTTAAAAAAAGAAAAAAAAAGTACTACTAGTGAAGAGTAATGTGGGATCAAACTTACTCTTAATTTGTAAAGAAAGCCATCTGTGGGTACCTACATGTAATAATGGATAGCATTCACTTTGCAACAGTGAAGTGCAGGTGCAAATTCTGGCACAGCCAACAGATTACTAGGGGACTGGGTGCACATTATTTAATCCATCTATGTTTCCATATTCTCATGTATAAAATGGTTATTATACCAAGAGTAATTTCCTCAAAGAAATAAGATAAGGAATTAAAACTTTTGACTCAAAACCTGGAATATAATACGTGCTCAAAAAATGTACATGAATGTTATTATTCTATCATTTGTGATTATTACTGCTAATGATGTAAAGAATTTTACTGATAACTGTCCCTTGCCACCCAGAAATTTTCTTAGAACTACTTGCTTATGTATGACATTCTTTATTTTAGATATTCTATGTTGCACATGTGTGTTCTTCTATACTATTTTACATGTAAGGAGATAACATACTTAGCTTTAAGAGTCATTCATATTTCTGTTGATATTTTTCTCAGGAGACTGCTTTTAAATATGACCCCAAAACTTATATTTTCCTCTGTCTACAGTGTTTTCAGTATGACTATGCAGTTTCTTCCATCAAAAGGAGAGGTCTTTTGACACCCCTGGAGTTTGAACTGCCTTGTGATTTGCTTTGGTCAATAGCATATGATTGAAGCAAGTTCTGAATCTAGATCCCAAGAGTCCTTGCACGCTTCTGCTCTCTCTTTTGCTCTTCTGATTTCTTCATGACAAGATGCAGGCTATCTAAAAGGGTATGAGACACAGGAGAAAAAGTACATCTGTCTAGATATCTTAACTGAGGCCACAGATACGGAAAAGATCTCAACCAGTGTTCAAGTCTCCTGGACACCCCAAAGAACACAACAGATGCATTAATAGTCTGCTCAGGTCAGTGAAAACCACCCAGCCAACCCACAGAATTATAAGAAATGAAAACTGGTTGTTGTTTCAATCCACTAAATTTTGGGGCAGTTTGTTACACAGCAATAGCAAACTAATATAGAACATTAAACAAAGAGCCCTGGCTGGTATGGCTTAGTTATTTGGAGTGTCATCTCATGGACTAAAATATATCAGGTTTGATTCCCAGCCAGGGCATATACCCAGGTTGTGGGTTTGATTCCTTGTCTGGAAATATATAAGAAAATAATCAATTGATGTTTCTCTCTCATCTTCCTCATCTCTCTCTCTCTCTCTCTCTCTCTCTCTCTCTCTCTCTCTCTCTCTCAGCAATGAAATAATGTCCTTGGATGAGGATTAAAAAGATTAAAGGAAGAGAAGAATAAAAAATGAGTGAAGATAATGAAAATTGAAATAACGAAAATCATATCTCATTATTTGCAAAAGAATATTTTTAAGGTTGGTCTTCTGAGCACCTTATATATAACATAAATAAGCAAAACTTTATTTACTTCCACAAAAATGAATTATAGTTCAGAAAGGCTTTTGAATTAGATTTTTCTGGTCATTTATTTAAAGAGTAGTTTCTATTTTGTTGTTTAGACTAGCAGTAAGTAAACAAACTCAGAAAGCCGTCAGAGGAAGATACCTCTTAATAGATTCTGTTCCAGATAAAATCTAGATGACATAGTGTATAGGTCATAGATAAAACTAAAGGAATAAGTGATTATGCCAGTTTCCCATTTTAGGCTTAGAAGATTAGTGGAAGCTATAGGTCTAGCTACAAAGTCATCCCTCATAGAAGGAATTGAGTACAGAGGATAGTGGAAAAAGTATTCATTTTGCTTTTTAAAGAAATTGCCTCACAAGGGAAGAGACACATAGCTGATCTTCATAGAATCATTGGTAAACTTACAAAGAAAGGCAGTTTGAGGTCATGAGCTGGAGGCACTGTGCACTAATCCGTGCTGAAATCACAGATCCACTCCTCAGTAGATAAAATAAAAACTGTGGCCCTGGCTGGTGTGGCTTAGTGGATTGAGATCCAGCCTATGAATTAAAAGTGTTGCTGGCTTGATTCCCAGCCAGGGCACATGCCTGGGTTGCTGGCTAAATCCCCAGACATGCAAGAGGCAACCACACATTGATGCTTCTCTACCTCTTTTTCCCCCTCTTACCCTCTCTTTAAAAATAAATAAGTAAAACCCTTTTAAATTTTTTAAAAACTGCAAATATTCTCCTGCAACATAGTTGTCCCTTTGTAAATGCACTTTAACCATTCAACTTCACAAGACTTAGGTGCCTAAGAATGTAGAATCAAGTTGCTCCACACAAAATTAAGTCAGTGTTTAATTTCTTTAACATGCCCTGCTGAGTGGCATGAATGAAAATAACTATGTAACTTTCTTCAGTGTTGTCCCATAGCACCTTGGCAGTACAAAAAATAAGTTTGGAGGGATCAAGATGTAGAATTTTATAAGATGGTTTGATGACATAAAAAATAAAAAATAAAAAAAGGAAGATAGCTGAAGTGATGTATAATGGTATCTCATGAAGATAGGCAGAAAATAGGTAGGTATCAATGGCTAACAGGATAATGGGCCAAAGAACTTGATATTGAAAGGGTCAGCGAGAATAAGCTTTAATTTTGTAGTCTAGAAATAAGTTTTTAGAGGTGCCTCAGCTTTGGGTTCTTGGTTTTGTCAAAGAAGTTCAGTGGAGGTAAATGTCATTGGAATTAAGAAGGTTGCAGAACAGAAAGTCCAAACATCCATGTCACCTGTGATGTTGATAAGAGTTGGAGCGGGAATTAAGATCACCAATCAGGTGCCAATATTCTCAAGAATAAACAAAGCAATAAATTAATAAATCAAACTTATTCCATTGGATTCCAGGAATACCAAATTTAAAGCTATAACAGACATACATATCCAAGATCCAATAGTCAGTTTAAAATACTTTCCTGTTTTACCAAGTAGTAGGCAAGACATAAGCAGCACTTTTCCACAAGTCAAGAGCAGTTTATGGATATTCAATAACATGTATTCTGTCTTTTTGTGTTGTTTGAGTTTATAAATACTGCCAAATATTTGAATTTCTTCCTCCATTGCCTAACAGTGATGAATGTGAGTGATACCCAACTCAATCCCTAGGGGTTTGATAGCATACACATCCCACTCCAGTCACTAATAGATGAACACTTCACTGTGCATAAGGGAAGCATACCAAATGACTATTGAAGAAAGGGATTTGAACCATGTATTAAAATAGGCAAGGAGACTTCCCTCATCTGAGATAGATATTTGGCTTACTATTCACCACAATAATCTAAGGGAAGTTATTTCTTCAGGAAATGATGTTTGACATACTCTTTAACTAGTATCAACAGTTCAGAGAGTCAAATCAACATGAAAAGGGTCAGGGAATACTAAATATACACTATATGGATTGGTTTGAATAGTGACTTCTCTATTGTTACTTCATAATATTGGTTCTTGTTTATAACTCTCAGAAACTTCTGTTATGTGGTCCCCGTCCTCACCAAGCTATGGTCACAATGATCAAATACTTTTAAAATTCCAAAAATTTTACAACATGAAGTAGGATGTATAGAAGTTGGGCCAGGTGATTTTCTTATATTATTTTTTTATCTTTACAAAACCCCTGGAAGGTAGATGTTACTGTCTAAGTTTTACAAATTAATAATTTGAGAATTAGAGACTAAATTTACCCACCAATCTGATCTAAATAAGGCCAGTTATAAAATTAGTGCTTGTCTCAAAATTCCAAGTGGCCTCGGAAACCCCACTGAAACTAGAACCTTTAGGTCCCATTTGACAAACTTGAGGATGAAGGATATTTATTGCTTACATTCCAGGTACACCAGTATTTGACTTCCAGTGGAGTCCATGTCAGCACAACCATCTTTGTCATCTTAAATTTTATACTGCAAATCAAGATGGGGTGCAAAAGGGTGAAGGAGGCTGCCTTGACCCCTCCTAGTTTCAAGATTCTAGGAGGAATTCTGAATAGCTCTGTTTACAGTAATGGCCCTTTCTTATCTTCCCCACCAAAGTGGCTACTGTTATATAGCTCTATGAGCTAAGGAACAGAAGCAAGAGAAACAAAAAAGAAAAAACAAAAAAATAAAATATGATTTTATCTACTGTTTTATTCCATATAGTCAATAGACTCCAAACAAGAAGTTTAATGGAGATGTAATGTGTATACAGTGAACTACCATGACTCAGGTTAGAAATAGTTATTGCTTGTCAATGTGATAGAAGGAAATTATGACTTGAAATCTGTGGGACTCAAAGACTAAGAATTTCACATATATAAGAAGATTCTGGCAGAAAGGTGCAATAAAAGGCATTCCAGTCACTGGTCGTGGAATGAGGTATCAAGGGAAGTTGCCTTTGCACACTGTCTTCATTGTTATAGCAACTTAGAAGCAGATTTGGAAAGATAGTTGATTTATTAAGTTTGCCTGCAGTGCTCCTTCATAGGAGGAACAACATAGAATCAAATGTTCCTACAACGTGCACATTTCTGCTCTCAGGGCTAAGAGTTTAACAAAACCTTCCCTGCTTCTCCCAAAAGCTAAGATTGATTTCTTGCCTCAAGGTGCAGTGCAGGAGAATTATTTTTAAATGGAAAAACTTTCAATCAAATGCAAGGCCTGAGTAAATAAGTATAGAGATTGGGTCTGTTTTATATGCAGTTTTGTATGAGAAGAAATAGGACAGTTTGGGAAAACCTCTCTGGCATGAGAGGAATGGTTACAAAGAGTGACTTCTTTAGGGGGAAAATAATCCTAGTGAAAAATAGTTTCATTTCCTGAAGATCAAATGTAAAGAGAATCACCATAGTTTAGTTATAGTTCTTGCCTTAGCTTGGATTTTTTTCTTACCATGTATGGGTAGAGAGGGATGAAATATTATAAAAGGGTGATCTATGACCTGGAGGTCTAGAGTCCTCACTATTTGAACCAACTTCCAAACTCTACATCCTGCCTTCTTCACTTAGAAAGGACACATTCTTCTTGAAACCTGATATGCTTTCCATTTTATGAAAAATAATATAAACCCACTAATTCAGTCAAAGTTTAATCAGAGACTCAGAAACATTGGGTTTATATGTAACCATGTACATGCGACATGTGGACTTATTACAGGGATTTGACCCATAACAACTCATGCCATAGTGACTCATTAAACAGTCTCCGTAAGACTGTGGCTTTGTGCATCTGATGCTGAGAACTGAAGTCCCTAGGGAAGTCAATTAGGAAAGGAAGACAGAGGTAAAGTGGGGAGATCAAAGAGAAGCAGAGCCTACAAGGAGAAACTAGAGCCCATGGCAGCCCTTGGCAGCCCATGGCAGCCTTGTGACCTCTCATCTTGCTGGTGGTATAGGTGTCCTGTAAAAGTTGGAGCTCTTTGTCATGAGCTAAGCACACACCTGGCCCAAAAGCAAGAGAAGTTGAAGAGGGATCCAGAGAAAGGTGAAACAGTTACAAGTCCAGCTGCTGCCCCACAGCAACAAGAAGAATCAGTAGATTAATGACAAGGTGTAAATGGCCAAAGCATTTTCCCCATAATTCAAAAGTAGAAGCAAATCATGGACATGGACAACAGGTGGGATTGACTTTGGGGGGAATGGGTGGGTGGGGAGGGGGACAGAGGGGAGCAAAAAGGGGATAGATGATGTAATACAACAACAATAAAGTTAAAAAAAAGAAAAAAAGGGGAAAAAAAAAAAAGTAGAAGCATATTGCTGAGTTTACCTCCAGACACCAAATCTAGGAAAGTATCTCTGATGGCCCATCTTAACCAGAATTCCCCAAAAGGGAATTCTGAAAAATGTACATAGTTCAGCCCAGCCTCCTTGATACATCACAAAGCTGTCACACCTACCTCCACAAAAGCACCCCTAACTCCAAAGTATGTATACTATAAAACTGGGGGCTGAGCAACAGAAAAATGAGAGTGGGTGATACCAGTGACCCAATGTGGGTGGCATGGCCAAATCCAAAGACAAACCATAGTTTTACCAGGCAAGCAACTCTATGCAAATGCTATCAGAATCCATCATGCCTCCTCTTTCCATAAGCGTTTCCTCAGTTTTCTCTCAAAATTCAAGGGTAAAGGTACACACTGTTAGCCATTGTTGACCACACACATAGTAGGCCGATAGTAAAGAATAGGGGAGACAAAATATATCCAAGTTCTCTGAGACAGGCTAGTAGGGATTTTTTCTTTTGTGACATTTCCAAACATACACATTTTTCTTCTTGAGGTTTTGGTTTTCTCCTCTGGTAAAACATATTAGTTGATTTAAAGTTTTTGTTTGTTACTTATTTGTTTATTTGTTTTAATACTGCCCATTCATAATCCAGACTCTTTCTGTCAGGGAATTCAATCTATTGGGCAGTAACTATATTTGATATACATCATAAGATACAATCTGAGGTGTTTGTAGCATGAAAATGGTAAAGCCACATTAGAAATCAAGAACTCTATATTTAGGTTGAACAGGATGAATAAATGCAGACAACATAATCCAAGTGAAAATGTAACATTTCAGTAATTTAAACATTTCAAAAAATGATTTTGTAATGACTGTGTGAGTGTTATGTTTTGTTAGTATCAATGAATGTATGAGTGAAAGAAAGAATTTGGGGGGAGGGTAAGATAGCTTTGAACTTGGTTTAAAAGTAACAATGAAGTTGAAAATGTAAAGGAAGGAACCAGGTGTGACATTACATGGGAGTAAAAATAAGGGAAGTTATTGTAGAACATCTTGTTTTGTGGTTTCCATTATCTGAGCTTAATTTATTGATTCATTAACAAATAAAATTTTATTGTTTATTTTGGGTGCATTACAACACAGTTTTTAATTATGGTTTCAGATTGCAGGACATCTTAATGGGGGAAATAACAATAGCTGATGAGAAGGAGGGCAAATTAGTAAATGGCTCCTCTTACAAGGAGGTTAAAAAAATCTGGATTGTAAATGATGGACAATAAGGAGTCATTTGGGGAGTTAGGAACAATTTGATGACAATGTCAAATGAATATACCAGATGGATGATGGATAGTCCCAGAAAACTAGATATTTAAGAGCTAGGGATTAAATACAGTTAGTGAGGAAAATGAGGATTCTTTTTAAGGATGTGACTTAGAAAAGTAAGCATCCACCCTGGCTGGTAGCACAGTGGATAAGGCACCGGCCTGCGAACCCAAAGGTCACTGGTTCGATTCCCCAGCCAGGGCACATAACAAGGTTGCAAACCAGGTCTCCAGTCAGGTCTGTGGCTGGAGGCAGGTGAAAAGCAACCATACATTGATGTTTCTGTCCCTCTCTGCCTCTCTCCCTTCCCTTCTTTCTAAAAATAATGAAATAAAATCTTTAAAAAAAAAAAGAAAGAAAGAAAGAAAAGTAAGCATCCATGAGTCATGAAGCAGAAAAATAACTGGCCATCAAACAACCAGCAAGAAATGCTGAGCTCAGGACCAGGCCTTTGGGACACCCCAGAAAATACAACCTCTCCTCTCTTTGAGAAAGGACAGGCAAGGAGACCAATTATTAAGTAAAAGGCTCCTTGTTTCCTAAACTAATGTACTGTGAGAGAGAAACAATGAGATCTTCACAGGGCAAGAATGGTTGTTCTTTATTTTAAAAAAGGATCGACTGGGGCATGACAGATTTTAGTTTCCAAGATGGCTACATCTATGCTCACACTTATGCTCCGATCTCACATACTCTCCTTACAATGAGACCTGATGCTCCTCTATGAAGAGGTAGGATCCATGTTTCCTCTCCCTAAAACTGGTGAACCTGTGACTATAATAAAATTGGTGCTGACTTCCAAAGAAAAGGCATGAAAGATAATGGAATTTCTGCCTTGCTCTCTCCCTCTAGGGGCACATACTTGGGAATCCCCAAGTTGTTATGTAAAAAAACTTACCTCCCTGAAGCTGCCATCCTGAAAATAACATGCGGGAAGCCCATTAATTTGAAAATAGATGTACAGGTTGCTCCAGCTAATCCAGCCCTGAACTGTTTGAGTCTTCTCAGTGCAAGAGCCAGACATGCAAATGAGTGAGCCTAAGTGATTCCAGCCCCAGCCTTGGGCTGGCCCAGCAGATGCCCCATGGAGCCAGCTTTCCAGTCTTCTAGCTCAAGTCTCAGACCCTGTTGAGCAGAAACGAGCTGTCTTCACAGTGCTCTGTCCAAATTTCTGACCCATAGAATCCATGAAAATGTTACAATTGTGCTTTACACCACTAGGTATTTGGAATAATTTCTTATATAACCATGAAAGACTTTGGGGCTATAAAGAGAATACAGGTTATAGAAAATATTGAAATATATGTATGTCTACAAAAGTAGGAGTGAAGTAAAGTAACATCAGTAGAAGCAATGCTATTAGTAGTAAATTTAGTAGTGTGGTAGTCCCCTCTTATCTGTGGTTTCAATTGCCACAATTTCAGTTACCTGCAGCCAACTATGGCCTGAAAATATTAAATGGAAAGAAATCTAGAAATAAATAATTTATAAGTTTTAAATTGTATGCTATTCTGAGCAGTGTGATAAAAATCTTGGGCCATCCTGCTCTGTTTCACCCAGGACAAAAATCATCCTTTTGTCCAATATATCCAAGCTATATATGCTCCCCATCCATTAATCATTTAATAGGTTTCTCAGTCATCAGGTCGATTATCATTGTGTTATGGTGCTTGTGTTCAAGTAATAACTTATTTTACTTAATAATGCTACATTTATATAACTTTTATTGAAGTATATTATTATAACTCTTTATTTTATTATTGGTTATTACTGTCAGTTTTTTACTATGCCTAATTTACAAATTAAACTTGATCATAACCATAAACATAGGGTTTAGTGTTATCCAAGGTTTCAGGCATATACTGAGGGCCTTAGAGTGTGCAAACTAATCACACAAGTACTGGAGTAAAGGTTTGAAGGTAGTAAGTAAGAATCATAATGCTGACATTAATAATAACTAGCATTTATTTGTTTTAAGATTCTATTTCTTATTTTTAGAGAGAGAGGGAGAGATGCATAGAGGGAAAGAAACATCAATGTATGGTTGCCTTTCATTTACCTTCAGCTACAGACCTGGCTGGAGACCTGGCTTGCAACCTGGTTATGTGCCCTGACTGGGAATCAAACCAGCAACCTTTGGGTTCGCAGGCTGGCACCTATCCACTGTGCTACCAGCCAGGGCTTAGCAATTAACCAGTCTCTCTGTCAGGTATTATACTAAGAGCATTAAATGAATTGTCATAATAGACAATGCCGTTGGATGACTGGCTAGAAATGCTAATGAGCCTGGTGGCCTGAAATGAACTCTTTATTTGGGGCAAAAGGGACAGGTTCGAAAAATTATTTTTTCTTAGTCATGAATTTTGAAACCTACTTAAAATAATGCAGGATAGAAGTGCCTAAGAAGCCATTGCAAGCCGCAGAACCAGAGTAGTAGTTGGGAATACAACTGAAATAGCAGTGCAGACTGTGAATTAAATTCAAGGGTTCCTAATCACAGAGAATCTATGTGATGCATAAGTAATCACTCATGAACCTCCTTTTATCTTAAGCTGACATTCTCAATAACTTTGAATAGTACTAGAAGAGAATCCAATAGAAATCCAGCCTGCAGGTCTACTAAGAAAATTATTATTAATATTCAAGAATGCAACATTGTGAGTCACTCATAGTAATTTTCAAGGCTGAAATAAAATTAAGTTCTTTCTCTCATTTAGTACAGCAATTCTCAAAGATTAAAACACATGCAAATGTGTAGCTTGCCCACATTCTGATTGTGCTAGAAGATATTCATCTGACAAATCAAAGCCTTCTCACAAATTAGCATTTACTACAAGATGAAATCTGGGAAGATGAAATAAGGCATTTTCTTTCTATAATATATGCAGTTTTTTAAAAAAACTTTTTCCTTCATTATGGTTTCTGCTCTCCACCATCATTACCTGTATTTGATCTCTACAGTGCCATTTGGATTTATATTAAATTGTGAAATCCTGGAAAGCAAGAGCTGTCCTATTTAATATATAATCTCTATAGCTCTCAACCAAAGATTTTCTGTGGGAAAGGGTTTAATCTCAGGGAGAAAAGTGATGTTGGTAAAGTCAGTAGTACTTCTACCACAGCCATGCCCTCCTTCATCCTTGCAATGTAATGCAGATTTGTTTGTTTTCATTTTATTAATTTATTTAAAGATTTCATGTATTATTTTTAGAGAGAAGGGAAGGGAGAGAAGAAGAGAAGGAGAGAGACATCAATGTATGGTTGCCTTTCACCTGCCTCCAGTTACAGACCTGGCTGGAGACCTCGTCTGCAACCTGGTTATGTGCCCTGGATGGGGAATCGAACCAGCGACCTTTGGGTTTGCAGGCCAGCACCTTATCCACTGTGCCACCAGCCAGGGCCCAGATTTGTTTTTAAACCAGCTCTGTCCCCAAACCTATGAAATAGATCTTGGTTGATCAGAGCCAATCCTAGTTACACTGGACCTCTAAAAATACCAATATAAGAGGGAATCCAGGAAAGATTCTACCCCCAGATTAGAAAAACAGAAAACAAAAAAGCCTTCTCCCAACAGTTCTTTTTTCTCGGCATATTGCCACAAGGAGTTGCTGTAGCAGCCAGCTTGCTACCATATGAGGTTGTGAGGAGAGTGTAAGGGTGACGGTGAGAAAGAGAAGGAACGTTGAAAATGAGAAAGTACCTGGGTCCTGGATGGGATCACTGAGCTATTGAACCTTCCCTGGACACTCATCTCTAGATATCTTGTTTCCCACCTCCTGATCTCTCATTTTTTAAGCCACTTTTGGTCAAGTTTAATGCTACCTGTAGCCAACCATATCCTAAGGGACACAAAAATTGGGACACTTATAAAAGAAAAATAAATAAGATATTTAAAAATAAAAAATGGACTAAAGATTATCAGTGAAATCAATATTCAAGACTATAATTTAGAATTATATCTCAAAATTATATGGCCTATATAGATTTCATGAATCAGGCACTCTAAACATATACTAGCTCTTACAGCACCAACTTTACTCCTGGGGCAATAGCCCTGTACTGAAAAATGAACTAGTGTGCCAATTCTTGCCAGAGGACAGTTAATAGAGCCCATCACTTTTAAGCCATGTTTGTGGGAATAGTTATGTTGCTAGAAGATGACAAATGAGGCATAGGTGAGAGATGCTGCCAAAGGATCTTGAAACCACTGTAAACATGTGAGAGGATGAGGGACTATAGTACAGTGATTAGCTAGTTAAGATGGCAGGAGAGAGACCAAGATTTCTTTTTTTTTTGGTTTCTCCATTTCCTTTATTCTTAACATCTCCCTGTCTATTTTGTAACCACTTTTTTTTTTCCCTTTCACATCCAGAAAATTCACCATTTAATTACTGCCTTCTGTTAGCTTCTCAAATCATATTAATACAAAGTTTTCATTATTTCAAAATGCCTATGTTAATTCATTTGTTTAAAGAATTACTCTTTTAACTAATATAAATTGCAATATTATCAAACACATGCAAAAATACATTTACACCCATACATATTTTTACACATATTTAAACTACATACTGGATTTCGAAGAGTTAATCCAAAAAATTTTAAATATGCCAATAGCTTATGTAATTATTACATGTTAAATGATAGTATTTTAGATATATTGTAGCAAATTAAGCAGTTTTTTTCTTCTTTATACTTATTTTATTCCGGAATACTATTTTTGTGAAATATATCACAGAAATGGTATATTGCAGAACTCACTTTTGTGAAAGTTGTCCTAGAGACAGTGCCAAACCCATGATAAAAAATGAATTTGGCCCTGGCTGGTAGCACAGTGGATAAGGCGCCAGCCTGCGAACCCAAACGTTGCAGGTTCGATTCCCCAGCCAGGGCACCTAACAAGGTTGCAAACCAGGTCTCCAGTCAGGTCTATGCCTGGAGGCAGGTGAAAAGCAGCCATACATTGATGTCTGTCTCCCTCTCTGCTTCTCTCCCTTCCCCTCTTTCTAAAAATAATGAAATAAAATCTTTAAAAAAAAATGAATTTGGTTTTTGAGTCAGATCCTTCCCCCTCCATCAATACAACTCAACTGTATTTTAAGCTATTGGAACTACAACTTATTCTTTTTGGAGTTTTCATCTTAAACAGTGGATTGACTTTGTTGTTGTTTTTGTTTGTTTGTTTGTATTTTTTGGCTGTGCACAGGTCTTACTTCTTTCAATACCCTCTGTTTTTCCTCTACATGTGTTTTACAAGTTGAAGCCTTCAGAAATAATGGCACTTGCAGTGCTCAGCTGATCCCCAGGGTAGAAATTATGTCTAGTAAGTTGAGGTAAAAAGTAAAAATCCCTAGAATTTAAATAATTTTGTAGAACAGTATTCTAGCTATTTTTTGAACTTGTGGTTTACTTCCTGTGTGGTCCTAAAGTAACCCCTGAACTATTTAAGAGTCTGTTGAGGTAGAGATTAGGTATGTTCACATTTCAATAATAAAGTTACTATAGCATTAATTCC
The DNA here is from genome assembly GCA_004026585.1 of Noctilio leporinus. Classification (NCBI taxonomy): domain Eukaryota; kingdom Metazoa; phylum Chordata; class Mammalia; order Chiroptera; family Noctilionidae; genus Noctilio; species Noctilio leporinus. The sequence continues at coordinate 12,728 of PVIW01005161.1, forward strand.
TTTTCCCAAGCATCCCTAGTTTGGGGGCCTTCATAACTGGAAATGGATATTTACACAATCTATTTGAATGGAATATCATCTAGTTTACACACTAATATGAGAATATATATTGTCTATGTACACAAATCATATAGTTTAATAGTATGCAACTTCTATCCAAATCGGTTTTCTCAGCATCTTTTCTAACCTAAAGATTGACTGATTTCATATCATACCAATGACCAGTTGGTTGCTATTTAAAATATAAATTGCTAACAAAATCTATATATTACACACCAACAAATAAGCATGTATTTTGTAATAGTGAATAAGAAATATACCATGTATTCTATGTAATATACATCCACATTTTCTTAGATTTTTCTTCTTTAACTACATTTGATTTTTCTGAGTTATTGGAAGTTACATGATTTTCCCATATTGTGAAATAATTCCAATCTAAGAAAACTTAACCTGCAGTAATGCAGATAAAAGCAATATACAAAATTATACCTTATTTAGTAAAATATATTTATAACAAAATCATTTTAAAGCATTCATATGTTAAAGTTGGTTCTTATCCATTCAGCTACCCCATGTCTTTTAATTGGTGCATTTAATCCATTTACCTTTAAAGTTATTATTGATAGGTACCTATTTATTATCTACTTTTCCCTTTGTACCTGTGTTCCTATCTGTCTCTCTGTTTCTTCATCTTCTTAAAGCAGACCCTTTAGCATCTCTTGCTGGTTTGGAGGAGATGTATTCTTTTAGACTCCTCTTGTCTGGGAAATTCCTTATTTCACCTTCCATTTTGGATGACAGCCTTGCTGGGTAGAGAATTCTTGGTTGTAGGCCTTTGTTTTTCATTGCTTGACATATTTTTTGCCATTCCCTTCTGGCTTATTGTGTTTCTGTTGAGAAATCATCTGATAACCTTATGGGAGCCCCTTTATGTGTTATTAGCTGTTTCTCTCTTGCTGCTTTTAGGATTCTCTCCTTGTCTTTGAAATTTGCCATTTTCATGATGATGTGTCTTGGAGTGGGCCTGTTTGGGTTCATCTTTATTGGGACTCTGTGCTTCCTGAGCTTGCATGATTTTTTCTCTCCTCAAGATAGGGAAGTTTTCTGTCATTACTTTTTCAAAGAGGTTTTCTATCCCTTGCTCCTCCTCTTCTCCTTCTGGTATCCCCATGATACAGATGTTATTACATTTCATGTTGTCCCGCAGCTCTCTTAAAACCTCTTCATTCTTTTTCAGTCATTTTTTTTTTTTTTTTCATTTTGTTGCACTGCCTGGGAATTTTTTTCTACATTGACCTCCAGCTCAATGGTCCAATCCTCTGCTTTCTCTAGCCTGTTTTTGAGTCCTTCTACTTTGTTCTTCAACTCAGAAATTGTATTCTTCATTTCCTCCTGGCTCTTATTGATGGTTTCTATGTCCTTTTTAATGCTGGTGTAGTTCTCAGTAAGTTCCTTGTAGCTTCCCTGGAGTTCTGTGTAGTTCCCCTGGAGTTGTTTGTAGTTTTCTTTGAACTCCCTGAGCTCATTGAGCCTCTCTATCATCATTATTTTGAATTCCATTTCTGAGAGTGTGCTTGTCTCTATTTCATTTTGCACTCCTCCTGGGGATTCCTCCTTTCCAATTGCTGAAGGTTTATTTCTTTGTCTTGCCATTTTAGGTGACTCTTGTTTGTTTCTGCTTCTTGGATTGGTCTGCTTTGACTTACTCTTAGTAGTGTGTCCTTCTGTGGTGTAGAGGTGCACTTTTTTTTACTTCCTGGCACCAAGCTTAGTGATATCAACTTGTGTCCCAGTTTGGGTCTAGTCAGCCAGTTGGAGACTACAAGAGATCTGCTGTCTTTGTCTCCTTTAGTTGTTAATCCAATCAGTCTGTGATCAGTGGTCAGTTTTAGGCACCTCGGTCCTGTGATGAAGCGGCCTCTTCTTTTCTGTCCATGGTAATAAGGTTTCTCTCCAGTTGGTGTTCTGTTGGTTATTCTGGATGATTTCTCCCCAATTAATTTGTAATTCCAGTTTGGTGTTGGGAGGAGGTTGGTGTAGCTCCACTTACTCCTCTGCTATCTTGATTCCCAAGATTTTTATTCAACTTATGTTACTATCTTTTTGATCTTAGAAATATTTTTCTAACTCCCAAAGCCTCAACTTTGAAATAATAGCAATGCATATATTATTTTATTATTGGGAGGATTAAAGTAATTTTCTTTTTTTTTTTAAGGTTTTATTTATTATTTTTAGAGAGAGGGGAAAGGAGAGAGACATCAATGTATGGTTGCCTTTCACCTGCCTCCAGCTGCAGGCCTGGATGGATACCTGCCTTGCAACCTGGCTGGGGCCTCAAACCAGCAACCTTTGGGTGCCACCAGCTAGAGCTAATTTTCTTAATATAATACCTGGCCCATAACTCACATTTAATATTACAACTGTGGCTTTACAAAATCAAAATATATCTTTTAACAAAGGTGTGTTTTTCTGGAATTAGTATTTTTGTCTCTCATTTCCAGGCAAAGAAGGACTCTCCTCACCCTCTTTTCTTTAAACTACTGCAATTTGCCTTTGGTTAATTTTTGCTGCTTTGTCTTTATGAGAAATTACTGGCCGGGCTTGATTTCATTCCTGTAAGAATACTGGTGAGTGCAGAGGATTTCACAGTATTCCTTGTCTTAGCCTGTGGTGTCTGTGTGACACAGGCCTAACAGCACCAACTCTGTGGTGCTTCTTGACAAATGGAAATGGTAAAAGAAGACAGTTTCAAAGTAATCTTAATTTGGGTTAGGTTCACTACTTCACTACCTGGTTCTTTTTAACTTCCACTTGAATTTTGCTGACATCAGTATTTGAAACAGGAAGCTAATGGAACTACTCTTTTCTGTAGGTATTGTGGTTATGGGTGTGTTTAAATCCTTTAGTTTTATAAATGGGATTCTTCATGAAGCCTATGCTTTTCAATTTATGTTTACCCAAAGGGTGGTCCAAGAACCAGTAGCATCAGAATCTCCTGAAACCTGGAGGAGAGAAAATTCCTGGCTCACCCTATACCTATTGAAGCAGAATTGCTGAGGGTGGGCCCAGGACCTGGGTGGGCACCATTAGGAATGCCAGGTGATTCTGATGCAGATTTATAGTTGAGAACCATCACTCTCTCTCACTCTATTATTATACCTCCTACTCTTTCACACTCAGTCTGTATTTCTATTTCATGTCACCTATAAGCATGAAATGCTTTATGACTACGGACCTGTGAGTAATTTTATTCCTACATTTCCTCTGTTCTGTCCACAAACTTGCCATTTGCCTACTGTATCCCTAGTACAAAGCCTGGTACAAAAATAGGTCCCAATCCAGCTAGGACTCATAGACCAAATTATATAATTCCAGGGAAGAGTAAAGGCCGGTTTGAACTTCTCTTTAGAAGTGCCAGGAAGTCAGAAGAGAAAAGCCTATTAAATAAGATCAAGCAGAACTACCAATGTGGAAAGAAAAGGTATGTGGGGTTTAAGGTTGGAGAGAATTTTCTCTAACATGCTAGGCAGACAATTTTATCTAAAAGTAGGTAAATATTAGGGCATATTATGCTCTGAATCTTTAACACATTTATTTTAAGAATGTGTGTCTTGCCTCCCCTCCCCCATTACACTGATGGGAAGAAAGGTTATTCTCTCCTTTCCCACTCTGATGTTCCCTGAAACACCATGTCATCCCTGGAAGCTTTCAATTCCCAAAATAACCTTCAATGGTCCATGAGGGACTACTCATATTTTAAAGATATCTTTAATTAATAAATTGCTGTTTAAAAATGAACTCCCAAATAGCTAAACTCCTAGAGGGAAGAGCAAGGGTTTGCCACACAAGCAATCACACAAACTGATGAACAGGAAGAAAATGGCTATGGAACTAAAACTGTTCTATTATTAGTGAGCAATCTGCACATTTTCCCCCCAATTAATGCGTAGAATGGGATCTGAGTCAGTTGCAACCTAATTACCTGCATATCACTTTGTTGATTAGAGGCCCTGCAACAGTCAGTGCTTGCTTCATTTGCATGAACCCTGCAAAAGCCACCTAGAAAGATGTCAGTCATTACTTTGCTACCAGAAGTCTGTGCCGTAAGTAGAACTTTCTGGGAAAGGTATACCTTTCCCTATCATACTGCTGGGTAGATATTCTGTCACTCACAGTCTTTATTCACCTTAGAGGAAGACTTGTCTCTTGTAAAGATTTTCCAGGAATCATTTCTATGCATGGTATAGTACTATGGGGAGTGGTTCCCAAAATGTGAATAATAGAAGCGTGGAGGATCTAAGTTCTGTAGCTGGAATCTATTATCTTAGTAAATAAGCATATATGCAAACAAAATGAGCCCCCATTGAACAATGGCCCTCCTAATTTTCCATCACCCTGTGAATAGCTAGTGCATGTATTATTATCTTCATGGTCTGGGACAGAGCTTAGCCAATCCCTTGTGTATGGACATGAACACTGGTCTTGCCTCTTTGTCCATTATGCTTACCATGGTTGAATCCCAATGACCTCCTCTTGGAATACTGCATCAGAAGTTATATTTATAAGTCCCACACTAATTAGGCTGGTCAGCATTTGTTAGATCTGAAGGGGGACTGGCTGAGCAGATCTGCAGGTTCAGATTTCAGGGAGATCATCTCTAGCCTGGTGGTGAAGAAAAACCTGCAGGGAGCCTTCAGGAGATTTGGCATGCTTTATTTTAAGAAATAGCAGGCTAACAACCAGGAGGTAAGACAACTTCTTAGAGTGGGTTAGCAGGCCTATGCAAGATCCCACCCCAGACAGCAGGAGAGTGCTAGCTTTTAGCAGGGGCAGGCTTACATACCCATTAGAACTAAGGAGGCTGTATGTACCTTACAACAAAGAGTCAGTATAGTCCAAGGCAACACCTGCGGGTCCTTCAGCTGCTATGTTGTTGCACCTGGGCTCAGTGTTCCGGAGCTCTGGGCTAAGATTATCCTTAAGGCTAGCTAGTTGGCAGGCTTCAGCAGAAAAGCCAGCCCTGTACAGAGAGGAACAGGACCTGCAGCCCGCTCCCCCCCACAGTGTTTCATTTCTTCCACCCAGTTCTCCCGAGTTTGTCCCAAATTAACTACTTCAGCTTCCTTTCTTCTCTAACACTGAAGTTGATCCACAGAGAAGTTCTTCCTCCACTTCAACGAAAAAAATGAAGCCAGTGGAGAAGCAAAGATACCATACCTTCCTGTATCTGCTCTGATGATTCCCTCAATTGCAACTTCCTATTCCAGTTTTCATTTAATCATTCTCCTAATCCTGGAAAATGTGTCCTTATTATCTCTGGAATGTATCTATTGCTGCTAATCTTTTTTGGAGGCCATAGGTTTGAATAGAGAGAGGTAGCAAGGGTGGGCAGAAGTTAGGTTGTGTTCCGGAGATAAGGTGTGTTCCAGTGCATCTGGTATAAGAATTACTCATGATCTGAGCTGGGTCTACTTTTTTGGCTGTGTCACTTGCCAAGCTCCTCATTCTTTGTACACAGTGGCTTACCTATGGTCACCTGCTGTCATTGTTCTTTTCTGCTGTGTTTGACATAGCCTCAGCTTCCCTTAGACTTTTGTGCTATCTGCTTGGAGCCCTTATCTTCAGTTCCTTAATTTCTATTCTTCCTTCAGGACTCAGTTCAGGTGTTACCTCCTCTGACAACTCTTTCCCGATTCCCACAAGTCATCATAGGTGCACCTCTAATGTGCTCCAATGCACCTTGGGGTCACTTATTCCAAAAACACTTTTAAGACACACTTTATGACAATTATCCATTTGTTGTTGTTGAAAGTCCTTTCACCTGTATCATTACTCATTAAGAGCACAATTTTATCTTCTACATCCCTATGAAGGATTCCTACTACTATGTACAGTGCCTAATACAAGACAGAGATGCAATAAATAATTCATTAAGAAGTAAAGTAGCTGTAAAGTGCAAAGTTCTAATTCTGCTATTCCCTAGCTGTGTGAACTTGAGAATTACTCTTTTGAATTTTAGTGTTTTCATTTCTAAGAGATATTTATATAGAGTATTCATTTTTTTTTCTATCTTCCTTTCTAATGACCTAACAAGAAGACATTTAGTCTGAAACTATGCACAGAAAACTCGCTCTGAAGGATGGACTACTCAGCAAGATTATTGGGAAGGGTTTCTGAGTAGGGCTTTGAAATCAAATTATTTTAAATAATTCTTCATCCTTCATCCATGTTGGGCTTAATTAGCAAGAATATACTTAATGATTGGAGGACAGAGTAGCATTTTATCTTTACAATGATCATTTTTAAACTACAATAAAAGACTTGCAAGTGATTTTAAAGTTTATATAGGTTTAGCCTACCTCATTTTATAGGGAGAAACAGAAGTTTCTGGATCCCTAAATTTGGCACATGCTTTTGTAGAATCTTATACAAAATGTACTATCATCAGCTATAAGCAAAAAGGCATGCTCCTTAGCAGTACAGAAAATGCTTCCTTTATAATTTGTAATTTTCAATGTTTATTTTAGAAGGGTGATCAAAATAAAAGAATAGAGTCAATGAGAAAGGCTTCAGAGTGTTGGCTCATTTAAAAAATAATCAGAATGTCTTTCTGAAAAAACAACGTAGCTATTTTATTAAAGAAAATGTATTCATTTAGTAAAATGTGGGCCTCATAGAGAAGTATAGATTTTCTAACTGACAGACCTTAAAAAAAATAAAAAGCAACTCTGGGAACCAGAGTGTGGAATGCAATAATGTCAATACACAGGGCCATGCATTCCTGTCATTTTCCGACAAGGGCTTTTTGAACGTAATCATAGTTATTAGTTGCAATCTTGCAAAGGCAATTGAGCAATAACTCCAGCTCATCTCTAGCCCCTTTAGAGCCTGCATGAGCAGTAAGACTTCTTCACATGGGACAGTATTTAAAGTTCCATATAGCCTCAAATATTGCTTCTTTGCTTTAGGATACATTGATAGTAGACCTTATACACTGGAGAAAATATTTAATGAGTTTGATTCTTATTTTCAATAACTCTCTAATCTTGAAAGCTGGTGGGTCTCACCCATAGATATCTGAAAGTAATTTTTTTTTTTTTTTTTCCTGTTGGAACACAAAACAGTGGGGAGTGGGACTAACCTTATATACTGCTGGTAAGGAAGGGAGGCAGGGCCCATTTTTCAGTAAATTTTATCCTTGACTTGAGCCATCTGGTTAGAGTGATGGGAAGTGGATCCTAAAATAGCCAGTGTCCCTCTGCATTGTAAGTCTATAATAAAATCCTCTTGTACTATGACAGAGTAACATCTGACTTATGGACAAGTTGCTCAAGAAAAAAAGTTTAATGTAGTTTCAAGTATATAAAATAAAATAAACTTAGGACATTGAAGTATTGGTCTTTGGTGCCTCCTAAGGAAAACAGATAAGAATCAATAAATTAACATGTCACAATAGGGGCTTTTAAAGTACTTAACATAATTTATTTCTTGAGTAAGGTGAATGTCAGTCCTGTGTTCTCCATTAATTAATTGAACAAACAAAAAAGAATTGCCCAATAGAGAGACTAGCTTTAATTCTTTTCTCTTTCTCCCACCTGAACTAACCCCAAAACCAAATTAATGTGTCAGTGGAATAAAGGTCTAGGGCATTTGTGAGAGGTTTTCTCTAATCCAAACCATTAGCAAAACTGAGGCACTTTCAGTGAATTTCCCAAGTATAGCAGCCCACCTTATTTGCAAGGAATATGTTCTAATACCCCCAATGGGTGCTTAAAACCACAGAGAGTGGTTTATATACTATGTTTTTCCTATACATACATACCTATGATCAAGGTTATTTTATTATTAAGTACAGTAAGAGATTAACAACAATAACTAGTAATAAAATAAAACAATTATACCTTATAGTGTATTAAAAGTTATGTGACTATAGTCTCTGAAAATATCTGGAATTTTCCACTTAACATTTTTGGACTGCAGTTGACTGTGGAAAATCTAACTGTGGAATGGGGACTACCGTAATTCTTTCTAACTGGTAAAATAGTTTAACATAGGTTTTCAGGCAGTTTTTTGATTGCCCCAATTCTATTCTAAAATTTCTAGTTGTTAAAAGGTGACAATCTGGACAGGGTTCATTTTGTGACAAAGGATATACAGACTATCACTAATAGCAGCATTCACCAAAATGGGGAATGTCAATACAAGGTTCTATTTTTCTGGGCTTATGGCTCTTTTGTTTCACTCCATTGATTGACACAATATTGTTTTCTGCTCAGCAATATTATTTGTTTCATGACCAGATTCTTTGCTGCATATGATACATTCTTGGTAATGAGCCCACTACCTCCTTCTAAATAGTCATATTGGGGTATCCTCTTTTTGGTTTCCTTGTTGCTCTATGTAAGAAGCCCTCTAAGAGCTACAGCCAATTATCTGAGGCTTGACCAGCTTTTAGAGGGGTCATATCTTAGTTTCTCAGGTGGCCTTCTCCAAGCTAAAATGGTATTATCAATGTTTCTAGATAGGATGTCTAATCAAAATCTAAGTCCATTGCAGTCCTTGCCAAAACCCACAGAGGATTCTATTTCCTGTCTGATGTAATCCTAAATGGTTAATTTCAGGTTGGGCTGTTCAGAATAAAAAAAGTTTATCTCTGGAAGAAGAACATCAGGTTTAGTGAAAACTGACCTGTAGCCTACTTTTATATCCTGGTATTTCCAGCCTGGGGCCCTTTCCCATCTCAAGAATGCCATTGCCTAAATCAGTCTTGAGAAAAACACAGCTGGGATTACAATGCTATAATAGAATCAGGGTTTTGCCTGCATGTTCTCTGGACTTTAAATCTCCCTACTTTAGATGCTGTTGCTATGGTGAATCATGCGTGATCAACTGAGAGAAGAAAGACGTCTTTGATGTGGATGTATCAACACTATGTAAACAATGCGAAGTTCAGTGCAAAACACCCAGTAAACTTAAATCTTGTATAATCAGGGACTTAAAGGCTTCAGGGAGTCTGAACAAGACACTAGTGCCAATAGAAGGGGAAATAGTAACTATGGAAAGTGTTAATCAGAGACTTCAATTGAAGGGCTTTATCTCTAATGTCACAAGAAATCAGAAGGGTATAGGGCATAGCCATTTGGAGACTTTATATTAGGGTCTCCATAAGGACTTATGACTAAAACCCATTTCCTTTTCCCTACAGCCCCTTTAGATATTTTCCAACTGACTGATAATTGAGCCTGGCAGTTTTGTCTATTTGTCTATCCCTTATCAAAAGCTTCACTATGTCTGGGAAGTGGAATCTGTACTTGGGAAGCCCCTGGGGTAGAAGATCTATGAGATTATTTTCATCTATCTTCAGTGTCTAGGAACATGTGAGATATTTTGATTCTAACTTGCTTCTATCTAAGCCATAGAAAATGAGCCACTCTAAAACTACAGGGAAATAAAACTACCATGTCATCTGGCTAAAAGAGTTGCTCTCACCTCTCTTCTCTTTTAAAATTTCCTTAGCAGGATTATGGTTGCTTGCTGGTTTTGGTTACGTACTTGGTCCCCAATCAAAGTCATTTGCAATGAAGCAGATAAATTTTGGAAATTTTCATTAGAAAAAGTATTAAATATGAAATCTAATCAGTACAAGATGGTAAGATTATGGGCTATAGCTATGAAAATAAGGAAGTATTTTGGCTCATTGGGCACTGTTCTGATACTCCACATTGTACAAGGGCAGGTGAGATTCCTGTGGACAACCCCTACTGTCTGCTAGATTGGATGCAAAAATCACTATGGATATGAATAGCTTTGAGAGTCAGAAACTCTGATCATGTGCCAAGGCTCTCCACAGGCAGAAAAAAAGTTACCAGTTTGTGAGAATGAAGTTGAAAATATGGAACAAAGCAAGAATCCTTGATCTTGATATGAACAGATACCCTCCATCTTGGGACTTCTCTAATTAAATCAAGAGTGTTTTGGCTTTGTCTTTTCAAATGAAACCACTTATATACTCTTCTGAATTTGCTTTCAAAGTTGAGAATATGTACAATATAGCTTGGTCATTGCATTAATGTCCTGATAGACCAAATGATGCTGCAAAATAAGATCCTAGTATATATCTCTTTGTTTCCCAATATAAGTCCTTTAAGCCTTTAAATTGTCATCATGCCTATAAATGATACACTAGGAAGTCAAAGATTAAGTCTGTGTCCTACAGGGAAAACCAAAACACAAAAAGCATTTTCCTAGCCATCTTTGATATCAGAAATGCCCCAAACCATCTATCTGCCAATCAGCTCACAAAGTTCATTTTTCTGGAGAGATGACATCTCACTCCCTTCCCATACCCTCTGTGTGTGTGCAAATAAATACATCTGGTATTGAATGGAATGTTTTCTGATGAGCCAAAATATAACTAATTCCCAAAGCTGAGAAAGACATATAAAATGTGGTATCTCACTGTTTTTTGGGGACGTACTGGGTTGACAATAGAAAGGTTTTGCTTATCTTGATTTGGCTCTCCCTGGAAGCAATTCTCAATGTAAGTGATATGTCTGGATTGTGATTTCAGGAAAACTCAATAAGGAAGTGAGGGAGAAAGAAAGGGAAGGAAATCCAACAAAGAGTGTATTATGGAGCAGGATATTATTGACAATAATTGAAACTTAGTCCTACTGAGGAATACCAGTAGACAGTCCAAGAACGTGCCTCAGAATTGTCCCATCTGAGAAATGTAGAAGCTGGGATATTTATATCCTGACTCCTATCCATCATTTCTGAGGGATGTTCTCAATGCATCAACTTCTCATTTCTGGTCTACACTGAATTAGACTGAAAGGTCCTCAAATGAGAGTCTCGGGTGCATGCATAGGTGCAGTGGGTGTGTACTAGAATGATGGTAACTGAGTGGATGAAACTGGGATACTTACAACATTAGCCACAATTCTCCTTCCATGGTGGAGAGGAGAGGTGCTATCTCCTGAGCTCTAAGGTCAAGTTGGGTGACACTACAAAAAAGAAGACTTGTAAGATCTTAAAAGCTACTATAAGAAAGAGGATAATCTCATCTTGAGGTGGATACTTACTTGAGTTTAGAATCTGCAGAAATTTCCTGATTAAAGTAGATAACATTGTCATAATGATGAATATTCTTGATGTAGGTTCAGTGGAGTTTGGATTTGTAGTTGAACATAATTCAGTAATTTCTGAAGGCAGGGCTTCTTCTAAAATGGTTCACACAACAGGCTTGAAAAACATTGTGTAATAGTGTCATTTTCTGTAACTTTTAGAGGGTGAGATGAGAACCTCAAGAATTCCAAATACTCCGTGTAAAGCATTATGGATGACCATAGACTTTAGGAGTTGTGGGGCTCCTTGACAACTACTGGGATTCCTAACATGGAAAATGATTTGTAAGCATGGACCACTGATGGGCTAAAGGAAAATTCAGCTGCCTCTCCCTAAAGGAGGTTTCCACAGAAGATCCAGGGAACAAAGATGAACATCACCTCAAGAAAATCACACATATCTGATGGGAGACTGGCTATATTAGATGTAAACAGATCCACAAGGGCAGAACAGTCATATCCATACCAACAATTATAACTGCATACACTTAGTAAAGAGACTTGCTATTTTTTTTCTACTGAAATAATTAGACTCTAGAAGAGCTGAGGGAAGGTGAAAGCTTTAGATGGGTTATAAATTTGAAGTATTAAACATATTGTATTTAGTTCTAAAATTGAAACAGTAATATAGTTATAAAACTGAGCCATAATCTTACTGGTATTGAAAAAATATCTTAAGGATCATGTTGAATAGCAGTCATTTAAAATAAAAAGGAAGGATTTTTATGTGTCCCAGACTCTAGAATATCAACTCCATAAAAATAGTGATTTTACTCAGTTAGTTGTTTTCCATATTTCTCAAATGGTACCTGTGCCTACTTGAATGTTCAGCAAATGTTTGGTGAATTAATGAACATAAGTTCCCCAGTGAGTTAATATTGTAGTATTGTGTAGTATAGAAACAAACCAATCAAAATGTAAATACAAATATTAAAGATAAAAATTTTGCTCTGTCAATGCTTTTAGTATCATATATGTCTCTAAGCTCATTTAATTTTCCTTCTTGTTTTCTACTCTCTAGCCAAACTGATCTTTTTTTCTTTGGATTGCCCCGCCTTTTTTCTGCTTCAGGAGTTTTCTCTCCCTAGGTCCATTACCTGCTTTTCCAAATACCTTGGCAAAGCTCACTTCTTCTCCATATTCCACTTCTGCTCAAATATTTCTTCTAATAGCTTCTCTATACTTATGTTCTATCCAATTATCCTCTTTTGATATATTTACTCCACAAAAGTCTTGATATACCTGACTTCTGAATTTTTTTGGTCCATGTCTGCTACTTCCACCAGAAGATAAGCTCCCTGAGGGAAGAAACTTTTCCTGCCTTGCTATCACTGTCTCCCCTTTGCATAGACCAGTGCCTCAGGCAGAGAATGTGCCTTGGTTTGAATACCCAGAGACTGGAAATGTCTTTGGCTGTATTTCAGGAAACACAGATAAGGGAATGGGAAAAGTAGTGAAGAGAAGTTGGCCAATAAAGGCTGTGTCATTGAATGGCTGCAACTGAGGTTTAACCCCAGTAGAAATCCTCTGAGACACTGTGTGGGACTTAGCTCAGAATTATCCCACCAAGAGCAAAGAGAGGCTGGGGTATTTATCAGCTCCCATTTCTCATTGGCTGATGTTTTTACTGAGGGACATTATCTCCTCAGCACTTCTGTTTTATCTCTAATGCTATTCTAGAAGTAAAAGAATGCCTTTAGGCAAAGGGTCCCAGATGTTTAAGTGGGGATTGTTTAATGAGACTGCAGATAACCTCCAAGAGAGCCAAGGGGATATGGAACTAACATATCTACTAGGGTTGGTATTGAGTAAATGTTGAATGAATAAATAAACCATCTCTCTAAAAGAAAATATAAAATGAATGATGTATAAAGGCAATATAGAACCTTTCTCTATGAGTATATAATGTATCCCTAAAATTACAGGCCAAATGCTATAAAGGAAAATGTTTATTTGCAGAAAGGCCCTAGGGAAAGGCAACAGTTAAGGTTGAGAGCTAAATAATTTTTCATATATGTTTCACACAAAAAAATAAATTACCCACTAACAGATTTGCATGCAACTTTTACTCAGATTTGGTGGGGGTGTTTGCACATATAAAAAATAAGAGTTAAAGTTATATGATATTTTATTGTTCATTTAGGAGCAATGTTTTGTTCTAGTGGTTTCACTTTATGAAATTACTTTAAGATGCTAACTATTCAGTCTCAGCTTGTTCCTTACTCTAAATATTGTGCTGCACCTGCTCTTAGTTCTGGGTCTTGTGGTAATCTATGAGCAGAGGAAATAACATCCAGCCTGATGTATGAATCAGTGGCAGAACTAAGAAGTCGACTGCAGGGGATTTATCCTCCTTGTTTTCTCATTATTTTCCAAGGTATTTCTAAATAATTACCTATTTGAATGAAGTAAAAGCAGTGTATGTGACAATAGCTTAACACTAGCCCACCACTGTCTCCCCAGCCAGAGTGCAGCTCTAAAAATCTCATCATATAGAATCTGTGGAACCACTGCTTTATTCTCTGTGGTTCTACCATAAGCTCTGTGACCCATAGCAACTGTCTTGCAGTGCTCCCCATTGGTGAGAAAAATTGACCTATTCCAGTAGTGGAATAGATGTGTGGTTGTTAAAGTTGTTCATAGAAGATATTAATGTGGATTCCCTGGTGTCTGAAGTTGTTTTAACATAGGCTTTTGTGACTCCTTGTGGTCTAGAGATTTCTAAATGCATGAGGTCAACTAGAATGGGCCCTGAGACCTGTTAAATCCTATAATTTGATATTTTAACTCTAAATTTTTTGTAAAAATTTTAAGTTTACAGAGACTTCATAAAAATAGTACAAAAACCTTTCATATACTTTTTACACAAATTCACTAACTTTTAATATTTTGCTATGCTTATTTTATCATTCTTCCTATTAATTTCTGGACAGTTGCATTGTATGCTTGATGCAATATATTCCCTAGTTATTAAATTTAGAATTTCCTAAAACCAAAGATAGGTTTTAATGTAACTACTAAACAGTTATCAAAATTAGAACATATACAAGGTCTGTTCAGAAAAAGTCCAGCCATTATTAATATATCATTAATGTAATAAGAATAGTTTACATGACATCCCTTTAACTTGGCAGCCAAGAAGAATGGACTGGAATGTGCATGTGTGAACAATGAAGACTTCACTGTACTAGTCAGTGGAGGTGGTAGACACTGTTGAGTGATATTGTGTAGCCATCACATTCAAAATGACTGAGTAAATAGAGCAACAAATCTACATCAAATTTTGCATTAATCTTGAACATTCCTCCTCATAAACTATTTGATCATTCAGAAGGCCACAGCTATGGGCAAATGGTGATTAGTAACTTCATCCCAATAACATGCCTGCTCATGCATGATATCTTATGTAGAATTTTTGGATAAAACAAGTCACCCAGGTGATTCAGTCCTTCAGTACCCTTAGAGCCCAGATTTGGCACCCTGCGACTTCTGGCTTTTTCCAAAACTAAAAGGCTTTTTTACCTTTGAAAAAAAAAGTAATTTCAGATTGTCAATGAAATTCAGGAAAGTATGGCATGACAACTAATGGTGATTTAAAGAATGGTGTGAGGTACCAACATGCCTACTTTGAAGTGGACTGAGGCATTATTGTCTTAAGTGCAATGTTTCTTGTCTTGTATCTTCTTCAATGAACATCTCTTTTTTAATAGTACATGGCTGGACAGACCCCACATAGTTAGATATAAAACTTCCATATAATCTACATTACATATATAACTTTAGCAATTTTCCTAGCAATATCCTTTGAAACATTTTATTTATTCAGTGGTCAGGGGGGAAGAGGTTGGGGGGAGGGGGGAGGCAGAGGCAAGAAAGGGGAGCAGCTTAGACAAGAACCTAGTATAAAGGAACCATGGACATGGACAACAGGTGGGATTGACTTTGGGGGTAATGGGGGGGGGTGAGGAGGGGGACAGAGGGGAGCAAAAAGGGGATGGATGTAATACAACAACAATAAAATTTTAAAAAAAATTTAAAAATATATATTTATTTATTTTTGTATAAAACAGTTAAGCACTATGAACAGCTTTTAGTTCTATTTTTTTTTTTAGAATTTAATTTGAGACAGCTGCTCAGTCTTTCTATGTCTTTTGTAACAATGACGTTTAAAAAAATACATGGCCAACTTAAGGGCTTTTCTTTTTTTCTGGTTATTGGTTATATGGTATGCTTTATGGGTATGAATACAACTTCAAAAAAACTAAAGTGGAAAAAATCAGCACAAAGAATAGGTCTAGGTAACCATATACATACACACACACACCTGAAACTGAGTTACATAGCTTTAAAAAAGGAAATAGAGAAAAGAAGTATAAAATACCACTTAAGGAGAAAAAAACAAAACAGACAGAAACACAAAGGAAAACCACCAATGGAGGCACAGAGCTACCAGAAAATGAAAGATAAAATGGCTATAGAAACTCTTTATACATCAACAATTACCTTTAATGTAATAAACTGCATTTACCAATAAAGAGACACAGAGTAAGAGACTGGATCAAAAAACAAACCCCACTATCTGCTGTCTCCATGAGATATATCTAGGCTGTAAAGACAAAGTTAGGCTCCAAGTTTAAGAGTGGAAAATGATCCTCCAAGCAATAACATCTCCAGAAAAGCAGGCGTAGCCATACTTATATATGACAAAAATAGATTTCAAGATAACAAATTTAATAAGAGACAAAGATGGACATTTTATAATGATAAAAGGGATGCTACATCAAGCAGACATAACACCTTAATATATGTGGTAGGACCCAAAGAAACCCTGGAATTCACTTCTAGAGAGCAAGTCTCTTGTAGTACAGAGTTACCCTGCTAGGTAAGTATTCTAGGAACTGATTTGTATCAGTGTACCAGCTGATGTTGTAAGAGGCTGCATTAGGCTTCAAAGAATTTTTTTTGAAGTAAACAAACATTTTTATGCCGCGTTCTTTGCTCATATGATCTATCTAGGTCTTTTTAAGAAAAAAAAAATCTATTCATTATTTGTAGAGAGAGGGGAAGAAAGGGAGAGAAACATCAATGGATGATTGCCTTTCACCTGCCTTCAGCTGAGGAACAGGTTGGAGACCTGGCTTGCAACCTGGGTATGTGCCCTGGCTGGGATATGAATCAGCGACACTTGGGTTCACAGGCTGGTGCTCAATCCATTGAGTCACACCAGCCAAGGCCAGGCTTCAGGGAATTTTTTGAACACTCTTTCAATATGTTTGCTCATTTCATTACGGGTGATTTACAAGAACACCTGCCAACACTATGCTGAGTATTCAGCAATTTCTAACAAAAAAAAAAAAAAAAAAAATGGCATGACCCTTATGCCCTGCTCTCCCTATTTATCTGATCTCACCCTGAGTGACATTTAAAAATGTTTTTCCCTAGATGAAAAAAGTCCTCAAAAATAAATACTTTGTTAATGTGGAAGAGGTGAAACAAAAAATAGATGCACTAAAAGGCATCAAAATTGCCAAATTCAAAACTGTTTTGAGCAGTGGAGAAGATGTGTCTCACTAGGTGTGTATTGCATCAAATGGAGAATACTATGAAGGTAACTGAAGTATAAGCTTGTGAGAATAGATGGATAATTCTTTTATAAATAAATTCTAGAATTTTTGGATCCCCCCTCATATATGTACCAAATCAGGGAGCACCAAAATATATAAAGCAACTATTAACATAAAAAAAGGGAGAAACAGACCCTGGCTGGTGGCACAGTGGATAAAGCACTGGCCTGCGAACCCAAAGGTTGCTGGTTCGACTCCCCAGCCAGGGCACATAACCAGGTTGCAAGTCAGGTCTCCAGCCAGCTCTGTAGCTGGAGGCAGGTGAAAGGCAACCATACATTGATGTTTGTCTCCCTCTCTGCCTCTCTCCTTTCCCCTCTCTCTAAAAATAATAAATGAAATCTTAAAAACAAAAAAAAAAAAAAAAAGGAAGGGGGGAGAAACAGACAAAAACACAATCATAGCTGGGAACCTTAATACTTCAATGACAGCTATAGATAGATCATTTAAAAACAGAAAATCAATAAAGAATTAACAGTCTTCAATGAAACATTAGACCAATGGACAGAATTGACATATTCAGGCCTTTCATCCCAGAATATTAAATTACACATTCTTCTGCAGAGCATATGGAACATTCTCAAAGATAGTCCATATGTTGGGTCACAAAAATAACCCCAGCAAATTCAAGATTGAAATCATACCATGAATATTTTCTGGCCACAATACTTTGAAATTAGAAATAGGCTGCAAAAGGAAAGTAAAGAAACTCAGAAATATGTGGAGATAAACAACTTACTACTAAAAAATATCTGCTTTTCTGCTTTCCTATATACTAATAAACTTAGCAAAGGATCTGATGGATTTATATATTGAAAACTACAAAGCATTTTAAAAAGAGATTGAAAAAAGACATAATGAAATAGAAAAATATTCTGTGTTCATGGATTGGAAAAATCAGTATAGTTAAAATGGCTGTTTTTTAAATCAAGTAAATATACAGATTTAATTCAATCCCCATCAAAATGCAAATGTCATTTTTTTAAAGATATAGAACAAAAATGTATCAGATTTCTATGAAACCACAAGAGTTCCTGAATAGCCAAAGCAATGGTGAAAATATAAAAACAAAGTCAGAGGTATCATACTACCTGGCTTCAAATTACACTACAGAGCTATGATAACCAAAACAGAATGTGTTTCTTTTACTGACATAAAAGATATACAGACCAATGGAACAGAATTGAGAACCCAGAAATAAAATAATAAAATCACATGTATAGGGGCAAATAATTTTTTAAATCCTCACTTGAGGATATGTTTATTGATTTTAGAGAGAAAGAAAGGTAAGGGGAGAAACAAAGAGAAAGAGAAAGAGATGTGGAAGAGAGACATCAATCAGTTGCCTCCCATATACACCCCAACTAAAAATCAAACCCACATCTTAGGTGTGTGCCCTGAGTGGAAATTTAGCCTATAACCTTTTTGGTGTATGGGATGACAGTCCAACCAGCTGAGCCATGTAGCCAGGGCAACAATTTTTTCCAAAAGATAAAAAAAAACACAATGGAGAAGAAAAACTTCAAAAAATAGTGCTGGGAAAATTGGAAAGCAACATGCAGAAGAATGAAGCCAGTTCATAGTGTGTTCCCATGTACAAAAACTAATTCAAAATGGATCAAAGACCTAAATATAAGGTCTGAAACAATAAATTGAAAAGAAGAAAACATAGGTGCTAAATTTATGGACCTTGGATGTAGAGAATATTTATAAACTTGACCCCAAAGACAAGGAAAGTAAAGGCAAAAATAAATGAATGGGACTATATCAAGCTAAAAAGCTTCTGCACAGCGAAAGAAACTGACAACAAAAGAAAAAGGCACACAACCAAATGGGGGTTGATGTTTGCAATCAAAGGCTCCAACAAGGGGTTAATACTCAAAATATATAAAGAACCCATACAACTCAACACCAAATTAATAAGCAATCCAATTTAAAAATGGACAGAAGACCTGAACAGAGACCTGCCCCAAGAAGATACACAACTGGGCAACAGATATATGAAAAATGTTCAACTTCACTAGCTGTTAGAGAAATGAAAATCAAAACTATAATAAGATACTGCTTTACATCTGTAGAATAGTAATTATTAACAAGACAAATAAGAAGTGTTAGTGAGGTTGTGGAGGATAATAAACTGTCATTCCTCATTTGCTGCTGGTGGAATGTACAATATACTGGTACAGCCATTATGGAAAATAGTCTGGTACTTCCTCAAAAAATTAAGAATAGAGTTACCATATGATCTAGTGGTCCTTCTTTTATTCAGAACACTAAAAAATATTTATTTGCCACATAGACACACCTATTTTATTGTAGTATTAGTCACAGTGGCCAAGACATAAAGACAACCAAAATTTCCATCATTAGAGATCTGTATAAAGATATGGTACATATATACTATGGAATACTATTCAGCCATAAGAAAGGATAAAACACTACCATTTGCAACAACATGGATGGACCTTGAGAATATTATGCTAAGCAAAAAAAGTCAGTCATGAAAAAGCTAAGAACCATGTGATTTCATTCATATGTAAGACATAAAACTAAAATTCATAGACACAGACAACAGTATAGTAATTACCAGAGGGAAGGGGGAGGGGAGGAGTAGTAATGGGGTAAAGAGACCAAATATACAGTGACAGAAGATGATTTGACATTGGGTGGTGAGTGCACAATGCAATATATACTTCATGTTTCATAAAAATGTGCACTTGAAACCTATATGAGCCTATAAATCAATGTCACCTCAATAACTTCAATAAAAAAAGAACATGTCTAAAACTGGAGCACAGAAAACGTCCAAGATCCTTGATGTATCATGTAATCTTATAAAAATGCAAGTTCCAGTGAAAAGTTGACATTGAAATGGAAGATTCTCTCAACCAAATATGGGATGCTTCAATCCATTGCTGTCTCCTTTAAAGGTGTCAACATTTTTTTCCTAGACATAGTAATATTCTCATCTTACCATCTTTTGACAAGAATTAAATTAACTCTTGTCCCCAGGAACCTCATCGCTCAAAATGCACCTCTCCACAGTTGTGAAATATGAACATCTCCCACACAGCCAGCTTGCTATTTATTTACAGTGTACCTGGTAGCTTTCCTCCTTCCCAGCTCATGTCAAAGTTTAAGACACACAGTATGGAATTATTCAAATGCATAACTTGGTTTTAGTTTTGTTCCAGCTCAAGCGGTTTTGCTAATAGCAGTTATCAACATGGCTTTACCCTTCTGTGAGAGCAAAGGCATCATGAAACATAAATAAGCTCACACAATGAAATGCTGATACCTTAAATTGAATTGTTTCAACAAAATTTTATTAAGACTTCCAAGATCACCCAGCACTGTGCTAGGTACTGGGGTTCTGAAATTAACCAAGCAGAAATTCTTTCTGATCTCTGTAAGCTTCAAGTTAAATGGGAGAGGAAATTACTCAATTATGCATTTATAATTGACAATAAATATTATTAGGCAAATGCACTATGATGCCAAAGTACATAGGAAAGTATACAATCCAAATCTCTAAGCCAGAAAGCCTTCATAGGGGGAAGCCTCTTCTATACTGGAATCATGAAGATAAGAGGAAGAGAACAAGAATGGGGGGGTGGGGTGATGTGGGAAAGAATGACTCAGATGGAAATTACAATCTGTGCAAAAGTCCAGGAGAAAAAAAGAGGTGGGAAAATAAGAACAATTGAAAGATTTATGATGTCTCAGTTAGCTATTCTATTAAAATGCTGTGTAATAAGCCTTCTCAAAATTCAGTTAGTTTTACCATAAACATTTATTCTCATAATCATGAGTCTGGCTGACTCAGAATCAACTGAAGATACCTCAGTTTCAGGTTGTAGTTAAACTGGATCTAGATCCAGTATGTGGATTAGATTCATGTATTCTTCAATGTATTTTTTCTGAGGTTCATACTAAAGCAGCAACCGAGCCATCCTCTTCTCATGACAGATCACTAGAACAAAAAGCCGAGTCAAATTACCCAATCACATTTAAGTCATTGCTCAAGTTATGAGTACTAGCGTCCTATTGATCAAAGCAAGTTACATGGCCAAGACCAAAACAATGAGATGGAGAAATGCACTCTGCCCTCAATGGAGGGGAATATGTGAATATTTATTGAACATAAACGTAAACTCTCACAAATGGCATATCTGGATTCTAAAAACTATAAAGAACTAGAGATATAGGCAGGGATACTACGAGTCACTATATAGGGGCACAGGGGCACTATATAGTCCTAAATAGTTCAGACTTTACCCAGGTGTCATTTTCAATTGGGAGAGACAGTCACATTTGTACATGCTATGGTCTGTAAAGTAGTGCATATGGAGAGGTATTAGTCAAGGCCTTCTATACCTAGGGAACTGGAAAGTTGTATTCTGAACATCACAAAGAAGCCCCTGCCTAAATATTGCAGTATATGTTAAGGATGTTAAAATGAAGCGTTACATCATTACTAACAATCAGTCTTACCTTGGGGTAAATGGGGAAAGTGTAAGTTGAAGGTATGATAAGCATTTAGATTAGACTTTGAAGTATTTCTGGAATCCTGAGTTCTGAAATGAGAAGACATTTCAGAAGGCAGTTCAATGTAGGGGAAATGCAGGGTGTATACAAAAAAAGGTCAACAAAAGTTTAAATGGACCAATTGAGTGAGAAGAAGCAAAAGTTGGAGTATGCTTTTAAACTATTTTAAAGTGATGCACAAGGAAGAACTAAAGTTAAAATTAAAGATATGAAGAGAATATGGGAACTGGTTTGAGATATGAAAAGTGATAGTATTTTTACATAGAGTGATGTTCCAGGGCATAGACTCTGGACTCAAAGGAATAGGAGAAAACTTTCTATCCTACTGCTTATTAGCAGTGTGATCTTTGGCAAATCATTTAATTATTTCTATACCCCACTTTCTTCATCAGTAAAGTGAGGGTTATTATACATATCTTGTATTAATTTCTTATAGTAACAGGTATTGATCTCAGCTCCTGCTTTCAATGTTTTTATATTGACCCATATCAACTCTGCTACTTAGTCTTGTGACTTTGCAAAAGTGATACAAGCAGAATCTGGCTAAGTTCTTGAGCATTGGAGCTTTCCTCCAGCAATACTGTCCTGAGACTGCTATGATGTAAAGAAGCCTACCAGGAAGAAGCCCAGTTGAAAGGCTATGTGGAGGAAGAAGCCCAGCCATTTCAGGTTTCTCAGCTGAGTAGCTTGTTAATGCAGGTGCATGAGTGAGCCCAGGCGGGAGCAGAAAACAACCCAGTCAACCTATAAAACTATGGAAATGAATGAACCCTTATTGATTTTGTTTTGCTTTGCTTTCTTCCCTCAGTGACAATCAAATTCTAGAATATTTTCTTTTGCTCAATTTGCATTTATCAGATTACATTTACTGGACAACTATCATGTTCCAGACTTAATACTGATGCCAGGAATATCCACATTAACTGAAATGATAAGATGAAAAAACAATGTTCCTAAATTAAATGTATTTACATTTAATATTCAAATAATCAAATAACCAGAAATGAAATTTAGTTTGAATAAACAACTAGGAGTGGAGTAGGTGACTTAACTTTCTCACACACACACACACACACACACACAGACAGCGTGCATGCGTGCAATA
The DNA here is from genome assembly GCA_004026585.1 of Noctilio leporinus. Lineage (NCBI taxonomy): Eukaryota > Metazoa > Chordata > Mammalia > Chiroptera > Noctilionidae > Noctilio > Noctilio leporinus. The sequence goes on from PVIW01005161.1 coordinate 35,134, forward strand.
AATTGGCAATAACTTTGCATCTCTTTATTTCATGTGCTTCTAATTAATTTTGAAAAACTATGTTTCTAAGGTTATGATTTTACATCATTGTTTTAGATGTAAAGTATTATATTCTAAGAGCAACTGTCATATCAAAGGAATATGATGTTACAGCAACAATAATTACTGGACTATGTGCAGGGCAAACTGCTAAGGAAATTGCAGACTTCAATAACATCCCTTTACATTCAGTTTACAACATGAACAAGGTGTATGATGCTGATCCTGATGTCATCACACAAACAAGGAAAACACATAAGCTACTGAAGGATCACACAAATCCAGATATTGTACACAGAATCCATGAGATCATCAATGAAGATCCAAGAAAGTCAATGTGCTCCATAGCAAGAGAACTGAAGATGTTGGATGCAACAGTTCTCAAGAGCATTGTTGAAGATCTTAGATACAGATTGTACGTTCTTAGAAGAAGCTAGTTTATGATACAACAGACAATGGAAAGATACTTTAAAAAACAAGGAAACTGCTAACAAAATTGAAAAATCTCAAAGAAAAAACCCTTTGATTTTCTTCCCCAATGAAAATACTTTTCAGCAGGACCAAATAGTCAACAGAAGAAACAACAGGTGGCTCTGTGAGAATCTTAATGAAGTCCCAATTGTCATAGATAGGAAATTTCCTGTTACAGTGATGGTGTTAGGTGTTGTCAGCAATGAAGGAGATATCACGACTTCACACTTTTTTCCCATAAAGCTTGAAGGTGATTGTTGATATTTACTTTGACGTTTTGAGAGAAATAGTTGTACCATGAATGAAGCAAGTCATAAATGGGCATCATTTTATCTTCCAACAAGATGGGACACCAGCACATAACACAACAATGGTGCAAAAATTTCTCAGTGTCAATGATCCTGAATTTTGGTCAAAGAAAATCTGGCTGCCTAGTTCACCAGACACAAATCCTACAGACTATTATGTATGGAGCATTTGCAAGGGAGAAGTTAATAAACAACCTCATTTCAATAAAGAGGCTGTTAAAGCTAAGACTGAAAACATTATGATGTCTTTGGATAAAGAAAAGTTAATTAAAGTGTGCTCAAGATCCTGAAGTTGAATTGAGTCTATTATTGCAGCAAATAGAGATGTTTTTGAACAACTTAAAAAACAATGACTATGTTTATGTATTTATATATAAGAATAAATTTATTTCAAAATATAATACTTTTGTGTTTATTTTACTAAAAAGTTGCCGATTTATTGCACGCACCCTGTATATATACATATACCTTTTAAGAAATTACCAATTTTGTAATTGTTATATTGTGATATCTCATTTCATTGACGATGAACATGTTTTTAAGTGCTTACTTGTCATCCTTATATGTTCTGTAAACTGTCAAAATATTTTTCCCATTTCATAATTGGGTTATTTCCCCATTGATTTCTCAGGGTCTTTTATATATTCTGAAACAAGTCCTTTTCAGATATCCTGCACTTTAATTCTCTTTTTCTTGGTCTATCTTTTTATTCTCCTAAACTGTTTCTGAATGTTCACAACAGCTTCGTTTGCATTAGCCAAAAACTAGAAACAATAAAAATACCCATTCACAGGTGAATGTGTTAACAAATTGTCACACATTTATACAATAGAATACTACCAAACAGAAAGGATGAACTATTTTCTTTGTATTATTGTGATAAGAGAACCTTCATTTTAAATCACTAAGTGTTAGGGTGTTTGTTGCATGGCAATAGATAATTGGGGCATGTCACATAGGTCATTACCAACAATATCTCACTTTATTTTCATAATATTCTTATAAAGTATGTACTTACTCATAGGGAGAACTAAATAAATATTAGATACTTTTATCTTTGAGCATTCAATTTTAAAAAGGCAAATTATAATATACACTCTATGCAATTTTACAATTTGCCTTTTCTTTGTTCTTCTTTTGTAATTTGACACTATATCTCTTGGGGACTTTTTTCTTGTCAGCATACAGAACTCTACCTCATTTTGTATAATTACCTAGTTTTCTACTTAATGGATGTTTTATAATTTATGTAGCCATTCCCCTGCCTATAGGCTTTAGGTTGCTTCTAATTTTTAAAACTATTACAGATCATGTCATAATAAAAACATTTTAACATAATTTTGATGCACATTTATAGCTATAATTGTTCACTAACACCTAGAAGTAAAAATCTTGATTTAAGGTGCATGTACATTTTATTTTGTGATAGATTTTTATCTATCACACTGATATTCACTGAAGTTGTAGCAATTTATATTCTTATGGTGGGCATATGAGGCTGCCCGATTCCTTTAATCAATGTTAATAATATTATGAATTATTAAGTCTCTTGGTAGTTTATAATCTGATAAGTATAAAATGATGTCTCATTTTTGTTTTAATGTACCTTTACTTAATAGGAATAATGTTACACAACTTTGTACACATCTACAAACTACTTAAAGTTTTATTTTCTGGTCAGATATGTTGTACATTATTCTATTTTGATTCTAATCTTTTAGTATTGCTTTGAAAGGGTATTTTACAAATATTATTTTCATATGTGCTAAAAATATTTTTCAGGTTTACCATTTCCTTTATTACCTGTTTTTGTAAGATAGTATTGCTATCATACAAATTTTGCATTTTATATAGTCAAATTTATCAATATTTCATATGTCCTTTGGGTAGTTCTATAGATTTAAGTACTTAAATCTTTCCTCGATATGGATATTTCATTGCAACAATTTAGAGATTCACTATATTGTGTTTTCAATTATCTAATAATTTGTATCAATTCCATGCACTAAAAAAATGTATAATTTCATATTAATTTAAAATTTTGCTCTTACAAAATACTGAATTCAAGCACATTTTTTGGACTCTTTTTTCTTCCATTATTGCTACTTCTACATTCATGCCCCTGTACCAAGTTGATTTAATTGTTGAAGCATCATTATAAAATCCACTAGACTTAGGTCTCTTAGTTACTCATTTTCTCCTCACAATTATATTATTGTATATATATAAAGTTAAGACTACATATTGCAAAAAAGTGCATTTTACAGAAATTATAGATCATTTCAGGAGGAATTGCTTGACATCACCAAACAGCAAACCTCCTCTAACAGGACCTGTAAGTCTTCTTCACTCCCTGCGCTGGTGGCCAATACAGATCTTTTAAAGACTTATTTGGGTTTTTTGGGTTTTTTTGGAAATGGGAAATGTGTTATAGAGTCAAACAAAGATAATCCTCTTAAGAAATGAGAGTGTGTAACTCTTTTCAGATTGAATCTAGATAAAGACTGAATGAGACTGCTCTTGATCACAAGTATATTAGGCAATTCTTTTGCAATGGGGTGGACTTATAGCTTCTCAGAATGACTACACTGAAGGTACAACACTCAGTTGAATGTGTACATTTTCATATGCTCATTTAACCATCATTAAAATAATAAAACCAATGCAACTTAATGAAAACTGTTCAATGAGTTAAGTAAAACCTGGACACATTTCACATTCACCATGATTACAGCTATTTAAAAATTAACATGCTCATACAAAAATGCAGAAAGAAACTTCCAATAAAATGGAAGAATTAGAGAAGTATTTCTTCCAGAAAATTTTGATTAACACAGTTATAAGAGTGTTTACATAATAAAACAAATTAAGAGCTTAACTTCTCTGTAGCCATATCTCCTGAAGAAGAATCCTACTGGGAATTTGAAGTGGAAATGTGATAAGTATGTTATTCTGGACCATGAGTAGAGAGGCACCAAGATATAATAGCATACAAACTGAAGTCTAAAGATTCTACCACATTTGAATTAGCTGGGGTTGATCTGACTGACTATCAAGGTTCCATATAATGAAAATAAGATCATTAGAGTCACATCCAAGAATTTTAAAATTCTTACTACTCAAAGTGGGGTCCATGGACCAATAGTATCAGCATCTCCTGGAATTTATTAGAAATGCAAAATTTCAGGCTTCAAGACAGTCCCCCAGAATCAGAATATCTAAGAGTAGAGCATAGCAATCTGTGTTTTCACAACCTTTCCAGGGTGACTCACATACATGCTAAGTTTGAGTAGCACTGCTTTAGAAAACTAAATGAATAAATATAATCACAAATACTGCTTTTCAGAAATTCATTATTATTGTGTTAGTCATGTACGATAAAAAGGTAGCCAATCAAAGTATAGGACTGAGAATAATCAGTGTTCTCCTAATTTTGGAAAAATTTTCTTTGCTTTTTTTTTTTTTTTTAACTTAACATTATCTGTACTTGGACAAGAATACTAAACATTTCATAGATGAGAATTCTACATGTCTAATTTCAGAAATGTTGAGTTCTTCTTGTGGCCCAGACCTTCCTTTGTAGGTTAGGGATTAGGCAATGAAGATTTACATGGTTCCCACGTTCCTAGACTACCAAGAAAGATAGTCAATAAACCAATCATAGTAGGTGTAGAGGGGGTTGCAAAAGAGGAGTCACTAGTTACTTTAAAAACATGTAAATTTAGGTAGTTCTCTATGATTTAATGGATAGACATTAGAAGGTCTTTCACATTTAAAATACATACATATTAATATCTTATTGTTCTGGAGAGATAGGTTTCAAAAAATTTTCTGGGCTCCAAATATTTAAGGACCCTGTGGAGATCAATGTTACAGGTCAGTTTATTATCCCAATGTTCGAATGTGTCATTTTTAAGATCTCCTTTCCCCTTAAGAATGCTTTCTGGTCTGAATTATCCAAGTACAGATTCAAAAACTGTTCACTCTGCAGCACAGAGCTATCCCTTCATAATTCTGTGAAAAATTGCTGGCAGATTATTTTCTAGACACGAACTCAGTCAGGAGCACAGCTGCACTGCTTTATTACAAGATATGGATGTAGATAAAGTGTCCTAAGATGAGCTCTTAAAAGGACCTTCCCTGACATTTGTTCAACATTTATTTCACAGTTCCTGGAGATGAATGAATAGTTCTGGGGTGTAAGCTTAAAGCCCTGCAAGTTGATTAAAAGCTGTGCTCAAATCCAGATCAATTAATTACAGAGTCCCCACAGGGTTAATATTAAGGGTTGGTGTTATTATGTTTTTCGTCTTCATTTCAGGGTTTCTGCAAGTAGATTAATCAGCTCTTGTGTATTCATTCTACCACCAGAACAACAATTCATTTTGATTATTATGTTACAAATACCAGTGACATTCAATAGACCTTGCAGAAAATTTTTTATGAGTTTGTGCAAATATCCACCAAAGCACATGAGACAGATCAGATAATAATAGCAGCTGCAGGTTCTGTAACTTACAGGGTCAGTCCTTCAACCACACTCTCTGAATTGGAATGTCAACCTGGTGATTTAGTCCATCGTCATTACCTAAACCATTCCAGGGTAAAGCCAAATAAAACACACATATTTAAAATATAGGCACTCACCATTTTTTTAATGAAGTCCAAGTTGCTTAAATAGTGGATTTCAAAGAATCTTTAACTCCTAAATGCCAATAGTAAGATAGTAAATTGAATACAAGCCTAATTCTCTTCAAAGACCACGGGACTTTTAATAACTCCAAACAGACAATAAGCCTTTATTTTCTCACAAAAAAATCATACTCCTATCTCAATGGGCCTCAGTTTACCATAGTTGCTTGAGGGTTAGGCAAATTTTATGTAATGTCTCAGTTGGTGGTGATTTGGCCAATGTCTTAATTAACTCAAAGGTCCTTTCTGCATTGCAAATGGAAGGATCAAAAGCAGTGACCTTTGCAGTTTGTATGGTCTGGATATTTCAGCTTCCTCCGGTGGTTCAAGATGTAAACCTGAACTAATTGCCACCCATAATCCCCACCTGTACTTCCCTCGACATTCTCACCATGTTAGCTCTGGTGAGTTCATGAGAAAAAGATATAGAGGAAGTACTATATTGTCTCTTTTCAATAGCCTATGTTGGAATTCTTAACTGGCATCTTTCTTCCATTTATCTTTGGTCCCCTGTAATGTCTTTTTATTTACCGATATACTGTATCTGGATCTGATATACTGCATCTGGATTTATAGAAACCTGGAAACAAAACCAGGCTGCTGTCTCCTTACTATGAATGCTGTAGGGTCTCTTCTGCTTACACCTTTCCCCTTCCAACAGCTTCTGAAAGAAACACAAATGTCCATAGTGCTTGAGGGCGAGAAAGAGAAATGGACAGGAAAGGGATATGGCCCTGAGTAGGATGGTTACCTTCTCACCTGGTTTCAGCACCTGTCCCAAGGTGCCCTGATCTCTGTTGAGTTGGCCTGGAGGCAGTTGCACACTTACAAAGAACTCCCCATGGCTATGCTTTTGGGAGGAAAAGGGGACCTATGGTAGGTTTGTTAGACAGCTAGAAACAATCACAGGTAAATCTGACCATTAACATAATTATCCCAATAATAGAACCACTGGTGACAAAGCACATAGTATAATTGGAAAGTATATTCCTCTAAACAGATTGTTTTCCACAGCTGTTATTACCCTGAGTTTTGTATGGGCATGTTCTTTTCCAGTCAACCTCTTTCCACTAAGAAGGGAAAATAACTACAGATTCAAGATCTCACAACAATAGCATAAAAACCAGGACTTCTGGCCAAAATAGAGGTGTAAGTAGATATGATTAACCTCTTTGCACAACCATAAGAAGGCTTACAACTACCTCAAAACAAAAAACAAGAACTACCAGAAAATCAAACTGCATGGGAGTCCAATAATCAAAGATATTTAAAAGTAATACTCATCCAGGCAGGTAGGAGGGGCAGAGATGGGGAGTTGGGGTGGAGAGAATGTGGTGCTGTGGCAATGGTGGTAGCAGTGGTAAGTCAGTGGCTGTGGCCAGCCAGGAGAAAGAGCAGTCTCACATTATAAAAGCCAGGAGGAACACCTGGAAAGTGGTCCAAGTTCAAGGCCAGATCATGTGGTTCACACTTCCAGAACTTAGAAATAAAAGTTTGATTGCTTCTGGCTGTGAAAACCAGTGGGGATTGGGGTGGTGGAATAAACTGCTGGTCTCTCAAAAGAGTCCATTTAGATAGCCCTAAGTTCCTAAAATATATGTAAACCCACACACTTGGGAACCATCACAGGAAAACAGCTAGAGGGGTGCTAGTCGTATATGAGAAGCAGGTGCCCACACACTTGGGAACCATCACAGGAAAACAGCTAGAGGGGTGCTAGTCGTATATGAGAAGCAGGTGAAATGACTGCAAAAGTCTTAAGAGGTGAGCAAGCAGCATTGTTTCCTCTATGACCCCCCCTCCCCCAACATAAACACCACAAGGTGGTGAAATGGGTTCCTGGCACTGATTAATACCAAAGGCTCCAGTCCCTTACAACATAACAGGTGAGACAGCTCTACCTAATACACAGAGTGGGCCAAAGAGGGGGCACATCAGGTGAGGAGGAGATAGCCAACCTAACAGATGCCAAACCTTATCAACAGGTGATATTGATGGTTACAGAAATGATTGAGTGTGGCAAATGTGTAAAAGAAAAAAATGAAAGCTATATTAAGTAAAATTAATAAAAATTCACATAAAACCAATGGTAAAGGGAAGGAAGCCAGGTTCAAATCAACAATTTGGAACATAAAGAAGTAATAAACAGTCAACCAGTACTGAATAAAAAAAACAAGAATTGAAAAGAAAAAAAAGAAAGAAAGAAAGAGAGAGAGAGAAATAAGGAGAGGCTTAAGAACTTCTGGTACAATTTTAAATGTATCAACATCTGAATGATAGTGGTGCCAAAAGGAAAGGAGAATGAGCAAGAAACTAAAAAATTAGTTGGAAAAATAATGGCATATAACTTCCCTTATTTGGCAAAGAAAATAGACATGTAAGTCCAGGAAGCACAGAGAATCCCAAACAAGCTAGACCCAAAGAGGATCACACCAAGGTATATCATAACTAAAATGCCAAAAGTTAAAGATAAAGAGAGAATCTTAAAATTAGCAAGAGGAAAGTTACAAAAGGGGCCCCTATAAGACTATGAGCTGAGTTTTCAAAAGAAAGTTTGTAGGCAAGAAGGGGCTGGTAAGAAGTATTCAAAGTGCTGAAAAGCAAGGACATATAACCAAAATTACTCTATCCAATAAAGATATCATTCAGAATGGAGGGGCAGATAAAGTGCTTCCCAGACAAGGTGAAGGTAAAAGACTTCATCATCACTAAGTCCTTATTATATGAAATGTTAAAGAAGATCAAAACTCAGAACAGTAAAATCACAACAAACTTACAACTATCAACAAATGAATGTAAAAATATAAAAACAAACTAAGCAAACAGCTAGAACAGGAACAGAATAATGGATATGGAGATCATATGTTGAGTTATCAGTGGGGAGGGGTAAAAGGGAGAATAGGGAAAAAGATGCAGGGATCAAGAACCATAACTGGTAGGTACAAAATAGACAGAGAGATGTAAAGTAAATGGAGAAGCCAAATAACTTATATGCATGGCCCATGGACATGAACTGAGGGAGGGAGGCAGTTGTAGGAGGGAAGGGAGGTACTGGGAAGAGGGGGGCAAAGGTAATAGCGTAATCAATAAAATATACTTTAATTTTTTTTTAAAAAAGAACAATAGCATTAAACCAAAGATCAGAAGCTTGGCTCATTCCCCAGGTGAGACACACAGCTCATCTGTTTCATGACTCAACTCAACCAGAGACACCCGGCAAGCAGTCATGATGTGGAATGAAGAACCACAGTCCTATCTTACTCAAGTCAAATTTCTAGAAAGAAAACATGAGAATTTAAAAAAAAATCTGGTTGTATGAAGACTGCCACCAGAATAAGGCTCATTCTATCTACAAGCTATCATTTGTCTATTTATCTATCTATCTATCTATCTATCTATCTATCTATCTATCTATCATCTTTCTGTTTAATCTCCCTTTTCTTTCTTCCTTGTAGCACATATGGCTCACATTGGTCCTACTCCAGTAGTGAGGAGTTGCTAAAGGTACATTAAAAACACTATATATTTTGCCAGTATAATAGCTATAAACTGTGAAGTTAGGTTATTGTCATCCATGCCCAAGATAGCCAGCAGGCAGGGCTTCTTTCCACCTTACCAGACTTTCATGACTTCTGTTACATGTGAGCCAAGGAAAAGCTGAGCCATGCAATTAAATCTGCAAGATAGGAAGAAAGAATGTCCAGGAGTGTTGACCTACATATATGAAATGATTCTCTACAAATCTAAATTGAAATGTGGCCTGGTTAAAGAATCTGCTCTAATGGGTAAATCTTCTTTTCATCAAAAACTTACTGAAGGATTAAGATTAATTCATTCCATAAACAAGGAACAAATGTCTTTATTAAAAAATGATGCAATTATCCATGATTTGGAATTTGGGGCCAATAATTATATTGCTGTATATAATGAGTTCCTATGCTCTGGGAATTGATTTGTTTTCAAAATGCTAAAGGTTACTTGTCCTCAACAAGTTCTCTCTCCTGTGCCTGAAGTCTCAACCAGCCCTGTATTTGGTATGAAGCCATTCTATCTCTAGAAGGTGTCAAGTGAAGCTAAGGGACATTTGGGAGGGGAAACCAAGCAATGAGTGATATATATATAAGCTATAGTTATCATGCAAAGAGCAAGGTCTGAAGGAGTTTTACAGATGGGTTTGGAGGGTTTGCAAGGGAACAGGTAGGCTTGAATAGACCATCTAAGAGATGGCCTTGGGTGGTCAAGGAATACTACTATAGGCCACTTACTGGTAGCCTGTCTCTTCAGCTTCCTTTCCATGTCCTCGTGTCCAACTTTCCATTACACTGATCATCTGCCAGCTACACTGCTCAAAGTCCTCCAGAAATACACTGATAAATGGCTGCAGATGTAAGGTGGCTCATGTCTCAATTTCACAGCTTTTTTACTTTCCTTTCTACCCAAAATGTTAACTGAAATTAAATCTTTCCCCCATAGAGCTCAGAGCTGTAAGAGGATGCTATTCTAAGTGATGGAAAATCAATCACTGAGATGGAACGATCCACCTTGAGTAATCACAGTGAACACTTGGGAGGCTGGGTTACTACACTCTCTTTCATTTTCCATATTCAGATTTCAGGGCAAGGGCAGAAAGCTCTGGTCTGCCTTCCATCTGACTTTGATATGGAGATAATACCATATAATATAAAGCATCCTGGATTCAAAGGCAGAAGTTTTTGTTTTTTTAAAATCCTCACTCAAGGACTATTTTTTTCACTATGTTTTAGAAGAGAAGAGGAAAGAGGAAGAGAGAGAGAGAAACATCAATGTGAGAGAAGCAGCAATTTGGTTCCCTCCTGTACATGCCTGAACCAGAAATTTGTGCCTTGAGCAGGGATCATGCACATCTGGCTAGGATGTTGCATCACCTGTGCCCAAAATGGGGATTGAACTCACAGCATAGGTACATGCCCTTATTGAGAATCAAACCTGAAACATTTTGGTTACAGGATGACACTCCAACTAACTGAGCAACACCCAACCAGGGCTCAAAGGCAGAAGATTTAAGACATAGTTTTGACCCCAGCCCCTTGCAGTGATGTGACTTTGGAGAACACAACTAACTATCCTGTTAAAGACTCACTATCCACATGTTTAAAATGGATTTAATAATACAGGCCTTGTAGTGTTGTGCTAACACTTTACTGAGATTAACTGTTTCAAAGGCTCTTATAAATTAAAGTTTTAATTATTCGTCTTTTGGATCTGTCCTGAATGGCCTTGGGCAAGACCTAACAGCCTTGCCCTCACATCTTTAGGGCAGGCCAGTCCAACCGCCATCTCGGAATGTGCACTTCTTTGCCTGAGGCATTTTCCTGATGGCTGGAGCCTACCTTGCACTTGTGCAGACACAGAAAGTGCTAGAAGCAATGCACCATTCCTACCAAGCAGCCTACAAGCAATGACTAATGGAAACTCATGTGTAATATACCAGTTCCCTTGCCCCTGCAGTAAGACAGCACTAGGTGCCTGTCTGCACAGGTTTCACAATTCTCTGGGGCATTGTGAAGAAGTTGCCCGCAGAAGTTAATTGATAACTTAGGCTTCATTAGCTTCCTCCTCTTCCCTGGTTTGCTTCACCTGCCTCCCAGCAGTGTTTCCTGGTTATCTCCCAAATGTTCTGTTGGTATTTGAGTTCTTGTTTCAGGGTCTGCTTCTGGGAGGAACACAACCTAAGACACTTACTGTACTAGGATTTGACAAAGGGCCATAGTGAGAAAAGTAATAGTTCCCCTTGGGCAGCTATAGTATATCTACTGATCTTTGGGTGTCCATTCAGTCATTACATTTGTCTAAAAACACAGCTTTCCTTTCGTACGCAATTTAACGAATGTAAGCAACTTTACATGGTAACACATACTATTTCCCCTTCTTTTCTATAAATCTCTCAGTTCATATGTATAATGTTTCACCATATAATTTTTTTAATGTTTATTAAACATATAACATCCAGTGATGGAGAAGGGGCTGAACTGGGAATCAGAGGGCCTGGGTAGAATCCTTTCTCATGAGAAAAGATCACCAGCAACACTTCTGTCTAGAGAGATGTACAGTCTTACTCTGAAACAACCCAAATAGATATGTTAAAGATGCTTTTTCTGTATCCTTGGGGAAAACAGTACAGGCAAGACCCTAGTGTCTCCAAATATTTCTTATAGAGATAATGTATAGTTAAAAGAAAATTCAGGGTAGCCTTAAAAGAAGAAATTCTTGGCAGGAGATAGCATATATGTTTAATGTGCATGAGAAGAGAAAGGTAATGAAAAGTTGCTAATCAAACTGCATTGCTCTCAGGAAAGCTCAGATAATTTTTTCTATGAATCTGTATTTTGTGGGTGTCCAGGACTTTATCAATAGCAACACTGGAAACTCCATTAGACCAGAGAGAAAGATTACTCTTTGTTATACCTATCTATCCAGCTAAGTTATTTTCTTTCCATTAATCCATTAATCCATTAATCCATACATCCATCGGTTCTTCCCTTATGCCTTCTATTGCTTCTGTTTTTTTCTAAAGATTTTATTTATTATTTTTAGAGAAAGGGGAAGAAAGAGAGGCAGAGAGGGAGAGAGACATCAACATATGGTTGCCTTTCACCTGCCTCCAGCCATAGACCTAGCTGGAGACCTGGCTTGCAACCTGGTTATATATGCCCTGGCTGGGAATCGAACAAGCTACCTTTGAGTTCATAGGCTGACACCTTATCTACTGTGCAAGCAGACAGAGTCTATTGTTTCGTTAACTCTTTCGTCTAACTTTTCTATCTTCCTTTCTTGTTTTCTCTCCACAACTTTTTCCATTTACCCTTCCAACTCTTCTTCTACTATCTCTTCATTCTCTCCTTTCTCATTTCATTATTTTTCTCTCACTTTTTTAAACCCCTCTTTTCATCTAGGCTTCTTTATTTCTTTCAATCATTAAGAGTGGCTTTAGGAGATGATAGCTAAATGTCACATTCTGGAGTCAGCCTACATGTTTTAAACCTAAGTCCAATATTAACTAGACATATGTCATTGGGCAATGTTTTTTTAAAGTCCCTACACTTAAGGTTCCTAATTTCTTTATAAACTGGAGCTAATAATGATCCCTACTCAACTGGTACATTCTGAGGATTAAATAGTTAATATATATTGATGCATACAGTAAAACTGGCTGGTATTAAGTTATAAATACTAGTTGTTATTATTAATATAGTTCTAGTATTGAGTTAAAGTCTGTAAAGATAAATTTTTAAGACATAGTCCTTTCTTATATGGGAATTCTTATGTCTTGGGAGAATTACTACAGCTCTTCCAAAGATGAGCAAATAATTCACTTCTCAATAGTAAACTTAGCTCATTGTGCTCATTTTCTAACGTGTACAATTTATCATTATCACCTGTGAAGAATGGTGAACTATTTGAGCGTCTTCAGTTTCCAAAGCATGGTTACACTCTTACAACCCCTGACCTTTGCCCATTTCAGTTCTATTCTATCAAGTGTATTCATCTGAACTTGATTTGTACACTGAACTACTTGCCAGCAATACAATTCAACATGAGAGCAATATAATCTTCTTGTTGGAGATAGCAGCAGTTCAATAGAATGGATTGAAACTCTAGCCAATGTTAGTATGATTTAGATCCCCTTGTTACTGAGGAAAGTCTTCTCTCTATTGAGACAAAGACTTTCAAACAGTGACTGATACTCTCAGTTAACTCCTTTTGTCTTAAAGCTCTAGGACTTCAACACCCAGAAAATCCCAAACTAGCCCTTAAGAATTGTCAGTCCTAGTTGGAGAAGTTAAGCAAAAAAAAAAATAGCTTACAGTTTAGTTTGAGGACCTATTGAAATTCCTATAAGGGCATTTTAACAAACCTGACTTGTCTCCTATATCCAGAGCCAGAACCTTACAGATTTCCCTCCACAAATAAACTGGCACCCAAAATCTTCATGACCAATCAGAAAATAAATACAATATGTGTCACCATCTGCTGACACCTCTACAGGTACCTCAGAGATACTGCAGGTTTGATTCCCAGACCACAGCAATAAAGCAAGTATTGCAAACAATAAGTTGTAATCTTTGCTGGTGGAAAGTCTTGCCTTAAATTTGTAAAAAGGGAAACATATATGAAGTGGAATAAGGGAAAGAGCAATACGATAAGGTATACCCTACTCTGAAATGATTGTGAGTCATGTGGTGTAACAGAAAATCCTGAAATCTCGGTGGATTAGCACAATAAAAATGTATATCTAGCTCATGCAAAATCTGAGACAGGTCAGTGGAGGTTCATCTCCATCTTGTAACCCAGGGATCTAGGCTTTTTTCATATTCTATTTCTATTGTCTCAATATGTGGCTTCCAAGGTTACTGAGGAGCAGAGGAAGGATCACGGAGGCATATCATCTCTTAACTGGCTCCGTTGGGAAATGACATCCATCACTTCTACTTAGAATCCATTGATCTAAATTTGTCTAATGGTCCCATTCTAAGGGCAAGAACTGGGGAATTCAACTGAACACATGGAATATTTGTTACACCTAAATATCTCATTCATAGTTGATAAAGATGAAGACTTAAGAGAAAAGAGATGCTAAATGGCTAATGATAAGGGAAGATGAAGATTGTTTCTAAGTAACAATTAAAGTACTAGGACAAGAGCTGGGGAGACTAGAGCCTCAATCCAAAAGAGCAAAGCCACCAGCACACTTTTAAAAATTTTTGTCTAGGGTTTGATATACAAAATATTTAAAGAATTTATACAAACTCAACACCAAGGAGACAGACAGCCCAATTAAAAAATGAGCAAAGGACCTGAACAGACACTTCTCTGAGGAAGATATACAAAGGGACCATAGGCACATGAAAGAATGCTCAACATCACTAGCCATAAGAGATGAAAATTTAAACCACAGTGAGATACCACCTCACATCTGTCAGAATGGCCATCACTATAAATCAACAAACAACAAGTACTGGCAAGGATGTGGAGAAAAGGGAACCCTAGTGCATTGTGGATGGGAATGCACACTAACACAGTCACTCTAGAAAATAGTATGGAATTTTCTCAAAAGACTAAAAATAGAACTGCCTTTTGATCCAGTGATTCCACTGCTGGGATTCTACCTAAAGAATCCTGAAACAACAGTTGAGAAGAACTTATAAAACCCTATATTCATAGCAGCACTATTTACAATAGCCAAGCTCTGGAAACAACCTAAGCCCCCTTCAATGGATGAATGGATCAAAAAACATTGGTACATTTACAAAAAAGGAGTTCTGTATAGCAGAAAGAAAGAAAGACCTCCTATCATTTGTGATAGCATGGATGGAACTGGGGAGTATCATACTTAGTGAAATAAGCCAGTCAGGGAAAGACAAATACCATATGATCTCACCCATTACAGGATGCTAATGAACAGAACAAACAAACAAGCAAAATAAATAAAACCAGAGGCATGGAAACAAGGAACAGACTGACAGTGTGCAGAGGGAGGGGGTGGGGAAATAGGCAAAGAAAGGGGGAACAGTTTAATCAAGAAACTAGTATAAATAACCCTTGGACATGAACAACATGTAGGGATTGACTGTGAGAGAGAGAATGGGGAGGGTGGAGCAGGGGAGAGCAATGGGAGGAAAATGAGAAAAATGTAATAGAACAACAACAAATTAATTTTTAAAAATAAATTTTTTAACCTTTATCTTTAAAATTAAACCTTTATGACTTTAAAAAATACAAAAATAAATAAAAATAAAAATACAAAACTGCATCTCTGACTGCAGTTAATAAACATGCTGACACATGTTTATTCTTTGGCTCTCTCCCAACAGACCATGTTCTCTTCCAAGGACTTGCCTTCTCTGGTTTAAGAAGTATACTCCAAAGGTTTGATGATTGACTATCAAATGGTAGTGATGAGGTTACATGTAAGATACAAGGAAACACCACTGTCAATCTGAAGGCCTGCATCATGGTTGAGTAGAATCTGAATGACTTGAACACCTTATTTTAAAGAGGAAGCTCATTGCAATCCCAATGGTTTATACACTTTAAAATCTTTTATCTTGAATCCTTCTCAGTGTCCATTCACACACAAAGGGCATTGAATCCAGGACAGATCAGTTTATCTGAAGCCTATGAATGCCATGAGACTAACAAGAACCCTTTTTCAGTTTTTATTCTTTGCTCTCAATCTCCCTTCTCCTCTTAGCCAGGGATTTTCACTGAACAACAAAGACCAGTCTCAAACTAGTGACTTCTAGAGATACAGTTTTGCTTTTAAAGGACAAATAAAGAGAGGAACTTTATAAGAAGAAGCACAAACTTGTCTAATTATCAGCTTTTTCTCATCTCAGTTGCTGCATAGCTACCCACACTTGTCCCTCTTTTCTGCATTCTGGGCCATTTATGAAATCTGAGGCCTACCTGGTTCTGCATTTGTCCTCCTTTTGCTTCTACAACCCAGCCTAACAATAGCTATGTAAAAAGAGGTGAGTGACCACATATGAAATAATTTTATTTCATTAACCAAATATTTACCATGGACCTATTATCTTCTAGTCACCATGGGAGATGATAACTCACATGAGCAAAAACACGGTCCCTGCTCACCATGCAGTTTACTTTCTAGAAGAAACAGGTAAATAAATGAATAAAAAATAAGATGATTTGGGTAACAGTCAATGCTACAAAGAAAAGAAAACAGGGTAATATGATAGGCAATGACTATGGCTGGGGTAAAACACAGAGGGGTCAGGAAAGGACTCCCTGCCCGGGAGCAGGAAGCCACTGGGGAAGACGAGTGGAGGAGGCTGCCAGGAATGAGTGGGAAAGCAGGGTGGGAAGGACAAAGCTCCCTTCTTCATTCTCCCACACCCAATAAAGGAGTGAATTGTTTCTTTTTCAGATCTCATCTCCAGTGTGTTGGATCCTCTGTAAAAGTGAGGATATAAATTTTATATAAAATGTAATAACCGACCATCTTGAAGAAAGCTCTCATTTCTCTCTTCCCCAAATCAGCATCTATCTCCACAGGGCTAAACAGAACATGTGCCTTGATCTTTGATCAAAATGTGGTGACCTACCTTTTTCTGTTTAGGCCAATGTCTGGTGACAAGTTATAATAGAAGTTACTGCTCACTCTCAGACTTCCCTAAATCAGCTGGACAGCTTCCTTCTGATTTAGTCACCAGGGAAAATATTTTCTGTTCCCAATGACTGCTGATTGATAGCACTGAAAGAGTATTGCTGCCTAACCCCTCATTCCAGGGGGTTATCAATTTCTGCAGAGCCCTTAGCTGGTTTACCCCCTCCTACATTAGTAGTTAGAGGAATTGCCTCAGAAATACGTGTGGCCCTGTAAGATGGAACATGACGAGAGTGATGAAAACAGGGTGAGAGGTAGGAGTGATACAGACTCACCAATTAGATCAGCACTGAACTGACTCACAGGCAGTCAGCTTTATTACTCTTCATTTTTACGCAAAGCTACCTTCTCTTCCTCATTCTTCTCCCGTAGGCCTTTGTCCCATATTCTGAAGGCAGATGCAATAACAAGGCAAAAATTGAAAGAAAAGATAGATGCCACACAATTTGGGGCAGGATGAAGATAATTCTAGTCCTTTAAAACAGAAGAAGTTCTTAAAGAGGTTTATCTGCGAAAGAATAATTGAATAACCTGGCATTATACTGTACATAAAATGGATTCATGCTTTACCTCCCTACAACTCATCCACTGCATTTTTAAAGATAAATGATTTGAAAATAATCTGAAATATGTGACATTGAGAATCAGGGTGTCAAGAACATTTGGATGAGAGTTCTAAGAGTTAGTAAATTCTTAGGTAGCCCTGAGTAGGTTCCTTGGCTTTTGTGACTTTTCACCTGCTCATCCATAAGTGAGGCAACTTGATACACAGAACTTCTAATGTCCCTTTTTGTTTTAAAATGCCATAATTTCTATACAGTTGAACAGATTAAGTTTAACTGAAATAAATAATATTTTGCCCTGGCTGGTGGCACAGTGGATAAGGTGCCGGCCTGTGAACCCAAAGGTTGCTGGTTTGAATCCCAGCCAGGGCACATAACCAGGTTGCAAGCCAGGTCTCCAGCCAGGTCTGTAGCTGGAGGCAGGTAAAAAGCAACCATACATTAAAAAAAAAAAAAAAAGAATATTTTGACAGATATTAGAAAAAACATGCTTTTTAATGTCTCTTTGTAAAAAATAATTATCCAAAATATTCATATGTTAACTCTAACTTCTTAGTGTAAGAACACTGCCTGGGGCTGGATGGGACAAGTTGGAATCCAGCAAACACTCAAAAGAAGAACACTTCACATGATTTATATAACAGTATTATAAGAAAAAAAAATCTGTTGTTTCTTTTCTCTCAGACTACTTAAACTATTTGATAAATTTATTTTTTGCCTTTATCTAGAAAAGACTTAGAGAGTGACAAAAAAATTCTAGATAAAATTATTTATCCAATAGCTGCTTCTTCATTTTGTTTACCAAGACCTAAGGATTTCTTTGTTTAGATTTTTAAGACAAAAGCTTCTCATTGCCCAATGAAAATTGGTGATAACATTTGCAAAGTCTTCTTCTTGAGTGCATTTAAAATTTTTAAATTCATACTATTCTGTCCTACCCTCGATCAGACTCTATGAATGGTTAGAATCAAGCTCTTTTGATTTGAGTTCCAGTGGAATTGCCCAAGTTTATATCAAAGAGATTAACTAGATGTTTCAGAAAAACTAAACACATTCCTAGCCCCTGGTTAGACTCAGAGTTTAGCTGGAGAGATAGATACAGAAAAATAATTTACAACCATAGTAATAGGGAGGGCCTCCTGAAGCCAACTCATATATTCCTGAGTACCATACAAGTGTACACAGGGTCCAACGTTACAAACTTTAGGCACAGCCATGGAATGCTTTAGAATTCTTAACCTGTTTGCTTCCTTCCTAGAAGACAGGTATACCTTTCTCATGGACCTCCCTCTCAGTGTTCATGAAATGGTAGCTAGGACTAAAGGAGGCCAAAACTGTTTTCCGTCTGATTCCTAGAGATGCTGCTGGGTCTAGTAGAGTTCACAGATCCTCCACTCCTTTATAAAATTCTTCAATGTTGACCAAAGTCATTTTTTTCATGGTTGGGAATGGCTTGCTATCTTAGTTCTCAATCTTTGCTGCACGGCAGAATACTTGGAGAGTTTTTAAATATTCTTGTGCCCAATCAGCATCCCAGAGTAATTGTAATGCATCAGGGTCCTAGAGGTGAGACCCAGGCATAAAGAATCATGGGTAATTTCATAAGCCAGTCAGTGAAAGACAAATATCATATGATCTCACCCATTTCAGGACAATAATGAACAAAACTAACAAAAAGCAAAACAGAACCAAATATATGAATACAGTGAATAGGCCTTCAGTGGGCAGGAGGAAGGGGGTTGGGGGGAGGGGGGAGGCAGAAGCAAGGAAGGGGAGCAGTTTAGATAAGAACCTAGTATAAAGGAACCATGGACATGGACAACAGGTGGGATTGACTTTGGGGGGAATGTGTGGGTGGGGAGGGGGACAGAGGAGAGCAAAAAGGGGATGAATGTAATACAACAACAATAAAAAAAAAAAAAAAAGAGTCATGGGTAATTTCAACGTACAATCAAAACCAAGAGGTTCTGGCTTAGTGTATGTTGACATCTGAGAAGAGTAGCATTTAGGAGTAAATTCATACTGAGGTGGAAGTAGCTAGTAAGATTTACTTTTATAAAAGACTATTTTTGATGGGGAAAGTGTAAGGATGGAGCATGATCACCTGATCCATTTGAACCTTTGTAACTGGGGTTAATGATGATGATAACCACAAAAATAAGAAAACCTAGCAGATTTTCAATAAATGCTACACTGCATGTTGCATAATTTTCAACCTGCAAATAATCTTTTTAAAAAGCTTGAGACCCACTTTAGCATAGAGAAATTAACCACCCAAAAGTTTGTAATAAGTAAATTAGGTAGACAGAAATCAAAACTAATCTCCATGTTAAAAGTCTATATTTTATCCATTCACACACTTTCCATCCCAAAAAGCCTAATTCAAAAGATAATGGCAAAGTATATATTGTGTCTATCTCATAACAGATGAATAAATTGGTCTCCTTCAACACTCCAAAGAGAAGGGCTTTTACACATGTGCAACTGAATGTGTATAAAACAATTCATACAGTGGGACACAGTGGGAGAGGGCTGGGGAGATGAAAGGAGCAGGCACCTAAGATTTCCAATGCACAACGGAGTAACAGGGGCTGTAGGGTAATTGGAGGAAATGATTAGTTAACTGAGCAATGTATTTATAAACAAAATGGTCCTGGGAAGTCATCTGTGGAAATGAATGAGGGCTATGTTAATTACTATGTATGGGTTCAGACCAGGCCTTCCCAAAATGTGTCACTTTGGCATGTGAATGATTTTGAACCAAAGGTAATCGAGATCCAGTAGGCTCATGAGAAACTTTTACCTCTCTTTTCAAGAATTCATATTAGGGACTTTGCCCATAATGAGTTATCACCAGAAATAATATATTACAACCTATCTATAGAGCAAACTACTAATTACTTATTTGTTGTCCTATAAATGACCATCCTCCCAAGGTGATCCTTAGCTCAGAATAGCATATATCCTTATTCCCTTTTGTCTTTGAACTTCTCTTGTATCTGGGAATCTCAAACTCTCTTATTATGTATGTGGGATTTTTATGTATATGTGTGTATTAAATTTGGTTATTCTTCTCTTGTTAATCTCATTCATGTCAATTTAATTGTATACTTTACCTGCCTGAACAACATAAGAAGGTAGAGGAAGTTTCCTTCTCCTCTATACTTAATAGAGGCTCCTACATACAAGGTGCAGGCATGTGTGGTACAGAGGTGTTCTGCCTCCCTAAATGACATGCTGTCTGGCTGTACTAAACTAGCAGTGATTGCATTAGAGCCAGGCCTCTAGCTCTAACTTGTCAAAGAACATTGAATTTGGAATCTTTTTTGAGCAATAAAAGCAGGCTTTTAATTGAATTAATCTTATCCTTGATTGCATTAACCATCCATGTGGCTGGAAGGTACAGCATGGACCTTGGGGGACCAGACACAGTCTGCATTAACTTCTAAGGCATTGAAGGAACTGATTCATTTTGCTGTTAATCAGACACCTGATCAACAAAAAGCCAGCTAAGAAACTTCTGTGGATGTCCTGAAATCAAATTCTAAGTATGGGGTGGGCAAGACAGCATAAACATGTTTTTTGAACATGTCTTGTGAACCAATTGTGGATGAAAAGGTATTAAACTTGAGAAGCAAGCCCTGGCTGGTGGCTCAGTGGATAAGATGCCCACCTGTGAACCCAAAGGTTGCTGGTTCAATTCCCAGCCAGGGCACATAACGAGGTTGCAAGCCATGCCTCTAGCCAGGTCCTTAGCTGGAGGCAAGTGAAAGAAGACCATACATTAATGTTTCTTTCCCTCTCTACCTATCTCCTTTCCCCTCTCTCTGGAAATAATAAATAAAATCTTTAAAAAAAATTTAAAGCCCTGAGAAGCTCAGGGGAGGTCTGCATGATAGGCCTTACAAACTCCAATTGAAAGTAACCAGGTAGGAAGGTCGAAATTAAAAATTTCTAACTAAAAGCAGGTCATGGTGGACACTCATGTCCTAAATTAGAATATTCCTTCACAAAGGTCAATCTTTACCTTAATTAAGACTGCCTATTATCCTTTTGCATCTAGGATAACATATCTTTGGAATGTCAAGGTAACTTCCTTTTCTCTAGACCCTTCCAGACACAACCACTGCACCAGGGCAGAGACCACAAGTTCTCTCTTTATTATTATTATTATAATGTTCATTGTTGACTGTTAATTATCCCATAAATACAAATGTAAAAGAAGTTTTATCTATTCCATTTTACTTTTTATGCAATCCCAGAGATTTCCCTACTTTACTTTCTCCTGCCTCCCTAATCTATCACTAATGAAATTCATGTAACCCCCTTACATCTTGCTTATTGATTCTAAAGTAAAAAAATAAGTTTTAAGAATAAGTTGCAGTTAGTTTTTCTCCCCAGCAATTGTGGTCAGTTTGGCTCAAATAAACTCATAAAAATTCTCTACAGGCTTGAAAGTTTCATTGGCACAATGAAACCTTTTATCCTCAAAGTTATAATATTTCTGAGGGAGCAAAACATGGATTTCAAGTTGATAGACAGTAGCAGGGTCTGGTTTTGACATTCTGTATATTGGGGCATTGGTGGATGGAATTAAACACTCAGACACCATATGTTGCTGACAGAATCAGTCTATTTTTAACCAGAACTCAAATACAGATTTGCACAAAATCATATAGTTTAGTGAGTATTGGATAGTAACACCCAAATAGCATAGGTAGTTAGCTAGTTATTGATAAAGAAAGGAAACAAAGAGAATCAGATATTATCCATAATAAACTAGGGAGGTGAATCAGATATTAAGCCTAATAAACTAGGGAAGCTAAATATGCTTCATTAGAAAGTTACAGCATTCTTCTAAGCCTGATTTACCAAGAAGCTATAGCATTTACAAACTCATTCACTTACTCCAGGAGACTGTCCCCCCTAGGCTGCTAGAGTCCCAGTATCAGAATTATTGAGAGAGAAAAAAAAAAAAAGGATACATTTTTCTGCTGGGCACATAGGTAGTAGAAACTAGATGATGCAACAGAACTTCTAGATATGCTAAGTGGAGGTGTTTCTGCTTTTCAACATATGAAGTAAGAGCCAACAAAATGGGAGAGAGCTTAGTCTGGGAAAATAATCAGATTGGATAGGGATTGATTAAGAGCCCAATTCAAGCCAGGAAAAACCAGGAAGTTGAATTGGATGATATGAATGACACCTTGCTTGTTAAGGAGGAAAAAATATAAATATGGATGTTTATCAGGAGCCTCAGGGCAGTTGCTGGCAGAGCGTGTCCACCCTCTATGTCCCTAAGGAGGAACTCTGAGACTGTGCTGTTGTTTCTGGCCAGCAGCTAGCATCCTGGTTGCCAGGCAACACCCTTTAGCACTTAGGTAGCATGTAGGTATGAGCAGGATACTCACCGTTGCAATCTGACAAAGAACTTAATACAGGAAGCTAAAAGCCAAGGAAGAAATGCCTCACCCATTGACCCCGTAGTCCTGAGCCTGGTTTGATAAGGATGCCACACATTCTGAACAAGCAAAACTATGATAGTGCAAGGTCGGGGGGCAGGTAGCTCTCAAAAGTCTTCATTTCATCATCACTAGGTGGGAAAAGAAAAACCCTTAGACTGTGTATTCATTTCAAGGCCTGGAAACAGAAAGGAGAGGGGGACCACAGTGCCCAAAGAAAAGACACATAAAACAACTTTGGCTAATGGCCTGCCTCCTGTCACATATGCAGACTGAACAAACAGAACCTGAAGTAAGATAAGGATTGGGGCTAACTGGTTCCCACACATACCTATGTTTGGGTAGACACATCTCCCTGAGAGGTGATACCACCTTTACCCATCAATCAATATGTAAACTTCTTCACCCCCATCCTGCCAACTAGAGTATATGAGTTCTCAGAACAAAGGACTCAACTCTCGTGGCTCTCTTAGCTCTCCCTTGCCACTTTGGGGGGGCCCTGGCCAGCTAGCCTCGGCCACTTGGTGCTGGTCAACTCGCCTCTGGCTATCCTGCTCTTGCCACCCTTACTTTTGCTCTCCCAGTAGAATTTAGCACTATTAAACTTTGCCTGCATGCTAATAGGCTTATTGATCTCTAATTCTTTGCTGCATTTGCAGGAGAACCAGGTTTTTCCCATTAACATCTTCATCCCAGTAAAATCTTGCTACCATATTTAAATTTTTCCACGTGTGCCACTTCACTTGAAATTCCTTTCTCTCAATACAGCAAAACAACTTGTTTTCACTGGCATCACAGTGACACATAATAGTGGGCAATGTAATATTTTACAATGAGGTCAAACAACTAATCTCTACAGAGCAGCATAGGGATGGAAAAATATACATTTTAGTAGATGAGAAAGCCATTGTAAATTTTAAAACTTTGTAAATGATAGAAACCAGTGTCATGATAGGTTCTGGAGAGACAATTTGGTACCCTGCCCAGATCTGCTTTATTGGGCCAAATACCCCTATTCCCTAACTTCTGTGAGTGCTGGCTGCTAGGCACTCAGACCTGGCCTCATTGGCTGAGAATTGCCTTTGGCTGATAAAAGGGTTTTTGTTTGTTTGTTTTCCTTAGAATAGAACTGTCCTCTAAGACAGCCTGCAGCCAATAACTGAGGGAATTAGAGATGGGAGAGGCTGATAATCTCCCTTGCTTCCAGAAGTGAGAAGATGGGAATAGAATTCACCTACAACTTCTTGTGTGATCAAGTTTGACTCCAGCAGAGACCACTTGTGTAATACTGTGATTTATAAGAATCACAGAGCCCCTGAAACCCATGAATGGAACCTAAGGAGAGCATCATAGTAACCTCTGGTTCACAGCAAGTTGGTCCAAAGTACAGATAACAACCTGAACTTGCAATTGGCATCCCAAGTTGAAGGGGTAATTGGAACTTCCAGTTTTAGCTGGTCAATCAAAAGCACAGGCCTTGCTTGCAACTGGCTTGAAAAGTTGTTGGGGTGGGAAAGGGAGTAGTCTTATGGGACTGAGCCCTTAACCTTGTGGAACTTAATGATATCTATGCATAGAAAATATCTAAATTGATCTAAATTCTTAGATATCCTGCTGGTGTCTGAGAATTTCTTGCTGGTGTGAAAAAGTTCTCCGGACACACAGGCCCTGAAATTGGTGATCAGAATACCTAAACCAACATGCTTGGTCAGGTTCACCCTGTGGCCAACATTCTCCTTTTATGCTTATCCTTCTGAAGGAAACTCTCAAACAATTACTTCCCCATTTTTGTATCTCATGTCCTGCTCACCAGGAAACTGACCTAAAACATCTGTATTGATCAAGTGCCTTGTCCAGGAGAAGATATTGTACCAATCCACCTTGTAGCACCTGAAAAATTGTGCTAAATTTTGGGCACCTCACCTAAATTTTCAGTAATCACAAACTAGAAGACTTCCATGAGGTGTAACTGAAATGGTGAAAGATTTATAAGCTTGGGACATTCAAAAATAGTTTGAAAGGCTGAGATTATAAATATATCTGGAAAGGCTTATGAGGGTGCCAGAAAACTATTAGTTGATCTTGCAGCAAAGAACACTTGTTAGTCTGGTGGAGAGTTGAAAGCAGTGTCCAAAACGGTTCCCAGACTTTTGTCTTGTAAGCTTTTTTTCTCACTACCTTCAAAAGTCAATGAAAATTTTTTTTTGTTTAAAAAATAATAAAGCCCATTGTGTACCAAATGAAGTAAAATTAAAGAATATTACAGTGCATTAATTCACTCAAAAACAGTTATTGACAATGTATTTTGTGTTAAGTAGTGTTCAAGATACTTGGGATTAAAAACAAAAAAGAAATAAAAATTTAAAAACCTATGAAATTTTATTAACCAATAATAAACTATCAGAAAGGGAAACTAATAAAACTGGCCCACTTACAATTGCATCAAAAAAACTACCTAAGAATAAATTTAATCAAGGATGTAGAGGACCTGCACTAGAAAAATTATAAGACACTGAAGAAAGAAATAGAAGACAATACAAATAAATGGAAGCATACAAGACCTGTCCCGAAAGTATCAACTGTGCAAACTATTTTAATTATATTGACATTGACTCGATACTTTTGGGAGAGGCCTCGTATACTGTGCTCACGGATTGGGAGAATTAACATCATTAAAATGTTCATATTAACCAAAGCAATCTATATAGGTTCAATGTCACTTCTGTCAAAATACCAATGGTATTTTTCAAATAAGTATAACAAACAATTCAAAAATTTATATGAAATGGAGAAGACATCAAATAGCCTCAGCAATCTTAAGAAACAAAAACACAGTTGGAGGAATCACCCTACCTGAGCTATTACTAGGCTGGTAATCACAACAGCATGGTACTGGTACAAAAATAGACATATAGGTCAACAGAACAGAATGGAGAGCCCCCCAAAGCCGAAGCCTGCATGGTCAATGAATATTTGACAACAAAGACAAGAACATAGAATGGAGTAAAGGCAGTCTAGTCAATAAATGGTGTTGGGAAAATTGAGTAAATACATGAGAAAAAAGTGAAATTAGACCACCTTATTACACCATATACAAGCACAAACTCAAACTGGATTGAAATGCAAGACTTGAAACAATAAAACTTGTAGAAGAAAAGATAGGCAGTGAAATCTTGGATATTTCTCATAGCAACATTGTTTCTGATATATTTCTTTAGGCAAGGAAAAGAAAAGAAAAATAAATAGGACTACATTAAACTAAAAAAAAAAATCACAGTAAAGGAGACCATCAACAAACTGAAAAGACAGCCTACTGAATGAAAGAAGATATTTGGCAATAATACATTAAAAACAGGGTTAATATTCAGAATGTATAAAAATCTTATACAACTCAACACCAAAAAAAAAAAAAAAATCCAATTACAAAATAGGCAAAGGACCTGAAAAGATACTTCTTTAAAGGGAAATACAGATGGACAATAGACATGAAATAATATCCAATGTCACTAATTATCAGAGAAATTCTAATTAAAACTACACACCTGGTTGCACTTCTGTTAAGAATGCAGATTGGTGTAGTATGGCAGTTTCTCAAAAAATCAAAAATTGAATTACTTTATGACCCAGCAATTTCTCTTCTGGGTCAATATTAAAAAAAAAAAAAAAATTAAAAACCCACTACTTTGAAAGGATACTGTGTTTATTGCAACATTATTTACAATAGCTAAGATATGGAACCAGTCTAAGAGCCCATCAATAGACAGGTGGATAAAGAAAGTGATTTCATTAAAAAATGAAATCTTATCATTTGTGAAACTATAGATGTACCATACCTACAGGGTAGTATGGTAAGTAAAATAAGTCAGACAGAGAAAGACAAAAAACAATATAATTTCACTTATATGTGGACTCTAAAGAACAAAACAAATGAATAAACAATTGCAATGGACCCATAGCTATAAAGAAAAGGCTGATGGTTGACAGAGGGAAAGGAGGCTGAGAAGCTGGGTAACAGAGGTTAACAGGTTAAAAAGTACAAATTGGGTGCCCGCTTCGGCAGCACATATACTAAAATTGGAATGATACAGAGAAGATTAGCATGGCCCCTGCGCAAGGATGACATGCAAATTTGTGAAGCGTTCCATATTTTTGAAAAACAGGACAACAATGGACTTTTTATGATATAATAAATGTCTTAGTACAAAAAAAAAAAAAAAAAAGAAAAAAGAAGTACAAATTAGTAGTCACAAAATAGTCCCTGGAATGTGAAGTATAGCCTAGGGAATATAGACAATCATATTTTAATAATTGTATGGTGCCAGGTGGGTACTGGAAATATCAAGGGGACCAGTTTTAAAGTATACAATTATTTATCTACTATGCTTTACACCTTAAACTGATATAAAATAATATTGAATGTAAACTGTAATTTAAAAATGTTAAGCAACTTAGGTAACCTAGCTCATAAAACCAGTTTCGAAGTTTTTCTTTCCCAAAGAAGGCAAAGAAAGATTAAAAAACAACAACAGTGAATGTACAGAGAAAAAATAACTTTCTTGTGTCTTGTGGGGTTATGAAGTAAAGCCTCACTTTGAGCTGACAGAAATCTGAAGGAAAGAAAGATCTTTGATAATTTGATTTCTCAAGTTGAAGCTCAGTCCAATAAAACTAAGTTAAATACCCTTCTTATTCTGAATGTAATTGGATTAAATCAGTATTCTGTTAAATATATATATAGCTCTGTTTCCATCTCTCCCTCTGCCTCTTTCTCTCTCTCTCAATAATAAAATATACATTTGGTGGATTTTCCAAATATTTGGAATCCAAGGAGCCCATGATCAAATTAGCTATTATTCAAAGTGTCCTTTAGGTCAGAGCATTTGATTACCACTGTGGCCCTGTCATGGTAACCATTCCACTTTTGATACAACAGGTTTTTCAATTAAACATCTGCCAATAAGGATCTTAGCTTCCCCATCAAATTCAAGGAAATCTATTTTAAGAGAAGCAACTTACCCATGAGCTCACTATGGTCCAAAATCATCCACTAAAGTTCTCTTTCTCATTAATGTATGCTTCAAAGCTTCAGTGAAGGGAAAACTTTCCGGGCACTCTTGAGGCGCATCATTTGGGAAAGTTCAAAAAGTCACATGATAAATAGGCTTTAACATTTGAGTCCAGGTTTTAGTCAACTACACTGTCAGCACTCCGGGAAGCTAAATAAGCACAGTGAATTAGCAACTCCATAACATTCATAGATGTTGATAAAAGCAGGCAAGCCAAAAGTTGTTTCTGTTTCCCTTTGATCTCACATCATTAAAATAAGTCCTTAGCATAATGTAACACCTTTTTCATTATGTAATGATCCTTTCCAATATTTGGCTTCATAAATGGCTCCTGAAATATGCTAGAATCTGACTCTACCTGATATCTAGAGACAATGAGAGATAGTGGGGGGAGGTGATAGGAGAATATATTTTCACTTGCAAGGTACCTTCCTCAGACAGAGGGTTTCAATGGGTATCAGTAGCCTTATCAGACAGAGGTGAAAGTTCTTTCTGTCTGCAAGTCAGGCTGAACTGAAGGTGAGGATTTGGTATCTTGAAATTTACCTGGTTTCTTAGATTTCACTACTCTAGTTTACATTTTCACTAGGCAGTGCTCTAAAAGACTGGTTGGGACGCAAATATAATAGGCATTGTCAAAGAAACACAAAAGTCAAACTTTTTGTTTAGTTTTCCATGTGGATTTGCAAGGGATAGGAGTTGAAAAGAAATCATAGAAAGTGATAGCCATTCTATCAATGAAAGAAAGCCCCTAATTTTCAGCTTGTTTTGAGGTGAAAATGAAGAATTAATTCTGTTGAATCCCCCCCCCCCTCAATCTAATACCATTAAGCACAATAGCTTACCTCCAAGTCTTTGAACCTGTTTATACTACTTAGGAAAGTAGACAATTGATTTCCCAAAGTTGTGCCTTGTTCCCTAGTGACCATAAATGAGCACTAAATCAATTTTTTCTGTGTTCTTCCAGAGCCCATTCCTCAATACTACTAACTGAATTCTCACTGCCCAGAGAGCCTCAGCCAAGCCAAACAACAATCTCTTCCAAATTTCTTAGAGTGTGTTGACCACCTGCTTCTGCTACCTGCCTGCTTTCGTTACCAGTTTCCATGTTAGTAAGTGTTTTTAGTTGCAAGCTACGATAAAATCTGAATGAGTAAGGTAAACAATACATTAAATAGCTTGTGAGACCCTGGAGAACCACACTGAAGGCATCGCAGGTGAGGATGATACCCAGACCACACAGCTATGGAAGGAAGCGCTACTGCTAGGTCCTTGACATGGAGGTGTACCCTGCTGCAATTCGTGAGGCTACAGCTGCTAATCCCTGAAATTTACCTTTCTTGCATTCACCTGCATGACTCACGCAGTTGTAAATGCTGATTCAGAAATGACTACAGCTGTCTATAAAGAACTCTTTGTGGTCCTTATTATTAGCTCTACAATCAAAGAGCTACTGGGGGTGGGGATGGGATTGACTGGCGCAGCCTCATACTACCCTGTATGCCCAAGTCCCAGCTTCAAAGAGGAAAGAGAAAATAAGCAAATGGCATGTTTAGCAGCCAGGGTGGGAGGAAGCTTGGAATCCATACCAAAAAAACAAACAAACAAAAAAAAAAACAAAAACCTCATATAATGATGAAGGTGACAAAGGTCAATTTTTCCCCCTATTGCCCAGCCTAGCCTCCAATTCAATATTTCTAGTTTCTGTTATCACACTCCATGAAGGACTTGTTTTTTGGCTAGGGAGCTCTCAGTGTTGGAAAATCTACTATAGCACTAGATAGGCAGTATCGGTAGGGGGAATAGCCAGACCTTGTGTCCAAGGTTATGTAATTAGGAGGGGAATATAGAAGCTTGAATGAAAAGGCTCTAATTCTTCACTCTTTCCTATAGTCACACTCTTTTCTCCAGAACTGATGTTTTTGGAGGCAAAGAAGGGGAGCAGTTTAGTCAAGGAACTGGCATGGAAGAACCATGGACATGGACAACAAGTGGGATTGACCTGGGGGGAAGTGGGTGGGTGGGGAAGGGGACAGAGAGGTGGGAAAAGGGAATGGATGTAATACAACAACAATAAAATTAAATAATAATAAAAAAAGAACTGACTTTTTTGACTCTTGGATTTGTGTTTGGCCATGTGACTTAGTTTGACCAGTGAAATACTAGTATACAAAGGTGTAATGAACTCCATATTTTATCATGTGGTCTATGTTGCAGACTAATAGAAAAACATAAAAGAATAAAGAACAGGATTTGACTTTTAGTTAAGTGATAAAATGACTAGCATAGGTTTTTGTTGTTGTTAATAAGAGTTCAAAGAATGAGAGATAAGGAAGGGCCAAAATGACCTGGTAAAGCTTTACTGAGGAGACAGAACATGAATAGACCTTGAAGAATTGAGGAAATTGTTATTACCGCAGGTCAAGGAACTTGAAACCCAATGACAAAGAGAAGTTGCAGCTAGAAGTGCAGTGAACATTATCTTTCTTATCCCTAACCCCATCCCCAACAAGAAAAAATAAGTCATTCTCTTTCCTTATTCTGTAACTCTTATTTACAGTGCATTTTTCTTTATCATATCATTGTAGAGAATAAAATAGAGTTGAGTGATGTGATTAGAACTCTTCCATCCCAGCTGTATGTGTGGGTTGATCTAAATATTTAGAGAAATGGCTTGTCAAAGCATGTAGGTAGGAAAAGATACGTTCCATTATAACTTGGGAGCAAAATAAAGTAGGTGTAAGAATATGAAGTAAAATTAGTTGTTTAGCTTCATTGAATTTGTATTTGACTGTTCTTCCTTTAGCCACTCCGGAAAAAAAGAGTCATTTACCATGTGTCTACTACTGCAAAGGTACAAAGAAATATAGGAAACCGTGGGTTGTGGAGCTATTTCTAAATTGATATTCTTACTTCCTAAGGCATACATTTCTTGGCTGTCTTCAAAACATTTTAGAAATATTATCCAATTCATACAGATGGGAAACTATTCAAGTCTATTAAGAATTTAGTATTATTTATACTAAAATATAAGTTTTTTGAGAGACATAAAGACTTTTTGTTCAACTATGTGTTATCCAAAGGCTTAATACATATCTTTTTGGTTACATTAAAGGGAGAACTCAGTACCGTACTGGGATCTTGTATTCAGTGTAAACCTGTGTGCTCCATGTGCCCTTCCTTCTTGTCTTCTCCGGAAAATTTATCATTTGGAGCCTTGTCTATATAGCCTTCAAAACTAACTCTTACATTACTGTATTTCATTATTACACACTCAACTTCAGCTGCTTCAGAATTGGCTTCCTTCCAAAGAGAACATTTCACTGTACCAAATAAAATTCATTAGTGAAAACAAGGTCATGATTAGCCAACAGGCTAATTTCTTGATTATTCACCATGAGGCATGTAGAGCCAAATAGTACTATAACCTGAACTGTCTTAGTTTCTGACATAAGCATTCATAGCAACCGTTCTTTAAAGTGCCTTGACCTGTGATGGAGAATTGTACAAAACACATAACATGCATAGGCCTCAAATTCCTCTCCTAAAAATGGGTGCTAAAACCTAAAATTCAGTGATTTTACAACATACAATAAATATGTCAATACTGTGGGTTAAAACCTATCCTTCCCATATGTGCCAGCTTTCTAACTATAATATAACCTTTTGTGCTCTTCTTCCCAACTCGAGGTGCCTAAAATATACTTGTTTAGTTTGTTTTTATTTCTACGTATGGTGTTTTTTTTGTTGTTGCTGTTGTTTTGTTTTGTTTTAAAGATTTTATTTCATTATTTTCAGAAAGAAGGGAAGGGAGAGAGGGAGGGAGGCAGAGAGGGAGAGAGACATCAATGTATGGTTGCTTTTCACCTGCCTCCAGCCCCAGATCTGACTGGAGACCTGGTTTGCAACCTGGTTATGTGCCCTGGCTGGGGAATCGAACCTGCGACCTTTGGATTCACAGACCAGTGCCTTATCCACTGTGCTACCAGCCAGGGCTGGTGCTTTTTTTTAATCTGACAGAAAAAACCCCCAAAACATTATTTTACCACAATTTGTTTTTCCTTCAACCTAGACTTAGATATAATTTTTCTTACTCTATTATATTTTGATAGTGATTATAATGCAGCATTTACGATTCATATTAATTTATGTGGATGGGAGTGTTATATCTTTAATAATACCATGGAATAAATCCGTACTAGCTAGTAAACTCAGTTATTTATCATTAATTTGTCTGTAATAATACAGGTATTTACTATGTTCCAACTGTTTTACATTTAGTTAAGCTCAGCTGTTCTGGGGAAGCTAAAACTATTTACTAATTGATATTCTCCAGATGCACAGGGACACAGGTCTCTCTGGTGAATATTAACTTCGTTAACTTCAGGAGAAGTCAATGTCCCATTAGATGGGCAATCCAGTTGCACTAGAAATTGGAGGGAATAACATTTCTGAAACTAGTTTCTTTCATGCTCTGGCTTGGTGTATGGGGAAGAACATGGGAACAAAGAACATATCTCATACTTAATTGCACAATGCCTGTCAGCACCAGCCATTCACAAGATCCAAATTTTTGGCCAAGAAAGAAATGCATTAAGAAATTGACATCAGCCACTGGTGGCACAGTGGATAAGGCGCTAGCCTGTGAACCCAAAGGTTGCTGGTTGGATTCCCACCAGGGCAGGTAACCACGTTGCAAGCCAGGTCTCCAGCCAGGTCCTTAGCTGGAGGCAGGTGCAAGGCCACCATATATTGATGTTTCTCTCCCTCTCTGCTTTTCTCCCTTCCTCTCTCTCTGAAAATAATAAATAAAATGTTTTTTAAAATTCTTTATTATTTAAAAAAAGAAAGAAAGAAACTGGCATCAGCTCACAGTTTGTCCCACTAACTAGCATTCAAGGACTGCTGAGTTTATGATGTCAGTCAATCATCTTTTATGGGTTCTCTCCAGAATCCTTTTTAAAACCTCTTTAGAATAACCCCTACCCACAGGGAAAAAGAGGCTGAATTTACAGTCATATTAGAAGTACAAGCTTATGATATGACATTTTTCCAGTATTGGAGGATTTCACTGACTGAGGAACTATCAGTGTTGACTTAGCAGAAGCTTTATCTGTACTATTTCCCATCTTTAGCTTAGAGATGCAGAGTACACATCAAAGTGGACACATGATTGTCATCCCTGTTACATGCACTTGTTCCTGAGGTTGCCATAGACTCTGGTCTAGCATTGTCAAACCAGGCAAATGCCTACTAGACTCTGGAATTTGGCTAGGGATTATGCACAGGGAAATGCAGGAAGTCCCAGCAAAATTTCATCCACTACCATGTGGAAAGTCAAGATAACCAAAGGGGTTCTAAACACCACTTAGTACACATTGTGGTAGATGGCTCTTCATTCAAGGAAAAGACAACCAAGAGTATGGTGACCAAAATTTATTAATATACACCCTGGCTGGTGTGACTCAGTGGGCTGAGCACTGGCCTGCAAACTGAAAGGTCACCAGTTTGATTGCCTATCAGGTTACATGACTGGGTTGCAGGCCTGGTTCCCAGTTGGGGGAATGCAAGAGGCAACTGATTGATGTTTCTCTCACACATTGATGTTTCTCTATCTCTCTATATCCCTCGCCCTATCTCTGAAAATAAATAAAATTTAAAATTATTAATACAATGAATAGCATCTCACATGCAAAGCCAGTTTAAAAAATTAAAGGTGAATTTCTATGCTATGAAGAAAATAAGGGAAATCCTTATTGGCCAAAGCAATAAAAAGAGCAATCCAAAAGGTTAAGTGAAGAGTGAAGCTGGTGAGTGATCTGAAGATTTAACCGGACCCCTCACTTACCTTAAATTTTTATTTCAAATGTCAACATAGGAATGAGGATAAAGACTAACCGCCTTAAGTAAAGCCAGAACTCTAAAGGCCTACACCACCATTTGAAGAATGAATTATAATATATATACACACACACATATACATATATGTACACATACACACACACACACACATATATATACATATATACACACATATATGTGTGTGTTTCAAACATGTGTGTGTGTGTATATACATATATATATATATATATATATATATATCTGAAAAAGTAACTTGCCTCTCTTAAGTTTGTTACTAAAAGAAAAGAAATATCTTGAGACATTCTAACTATTAGCCATTCTTCATAGCTTTGTGGCCCAACTTAGGCCCTCTATGTTGTCTAAAAATCATATTAAGCTAGGAATTTACTTTAATAGGCTCCAGAAGTGGTAGTGCTTTTTTGAACCAGGCAGAAATAAAACCAGGCCTCAAACAACTGTCACAGAAAAAACCTCAGAGTCTTTGATTCATAGCAAAGCAATCTCAACCACACTCAGGAAATGCGGCACTATACTTGAGAACCAGTAAAAAAAAAAAAAAAAAAAAAAAAAAAAAAAAAAAAAAAAAAAAAAAAAAAAAAAAAAAAAAAAAAAAAAAAAAAAAAAAAAAAAAAAAAAAAAAAAAAAAAAAAAGTGCACACACACACACACACAATTAGATAGATAGCTAAAAATGTAATTAGAAGTGCCTAGATATTATAGAATATATATAATAGTATACAAAATGTTTAATTTATTCAAAATAGAAGAATGGATAAATATGAGAAAGAAGCAAGAGACTATATAAAATGGCCAAGTAGTTAGGAAAAAATTACCAAATCAAATTTATACAGATATAAAACAAAATATAATACTTAAAAGCTAAAAGTTGAACAGCCTATTAAATAAGAGGTTTTCAAACTTTCATATTTCATGATGATCTTAGTCTAACTAATTCATTCATACTTCTTCCAAACCCAAAGAAATGCCTTACAGTTCCATCTATTACATAGTTAGGTTAGGTTCAAACACTTAATAAATATTTGCCATAAAAATCTAGAAGCCATTTGAAAATTAATAAGTTAAGTGAAAAATAACAATTTTACTTTATTTTTAAGTAACCATTTTTAATAAATGCAATATGTGCACCTGGTGGACATTGCACAACTTTTCAAACTAGATTCAGATCGGATATGACCAACCTCATTTTCTATTTTACGTTGACTGCTTGTAGTGTTTGCTTTTGATCACGATAACCATAAAACCATGACCTTGTCAAAAGGAATGTTGAAACTGAGCTCTCTCCAAGTAGCAGCAGCACAATGTGTTACTACTTACACAGTGTTGAGTTTTATTGTATTCCCCTCAAATGTTTAAAGTATTCTGTGGCCCTGTGAATTTGATGAGAGGCAGGTCAGTGTCACAGGGTTCCTCAATGTGTGAACCATAGATTTAGATACTGCTAAATCGGGAATTGTTGGATTAGACTGTGGATATGGAAAAACTTCTAGAATACAGCAGAGTGTTCAGACTAGGTAAGCAGTAAACCAACATTGTGGATATGGTGAGAATATATATATTTTTTTAATGAAGAAAATAGAGAATATAGTGAAAAGATTATATGTAGGATATAATATCTGACATTTTCCCAGAATTAATAAAAGCCCAGTAGTCATTAAATTTAAGACACACAGTAAATCCCAAGTAAAACAAGTAATTAAAAATAAAATAAAACCCATTATCACCTGGATCTGTAATACTAAAATTTCAGTGGAAGAAAGAAAAAGGAAAAATAATAAAAGTAACTTCAGAAAAAAGATGAGTAATAGATATCAGGTTGGCAACTGATTGTTCAACATTAACAGTGGAAGGCAGATAGAGTGAATGATAGTATTTTTAATACACCATTGAGAAACAAAAGGAACTGTCAATTAGAGTAAAATTATCTGAGAATTATAAAAAAAATGTTTTTAAAGTTAACAAAAATTAAACATTTTACAAAAATACTTTCATAAAAATTCTTTTGAAAGATGACCTTTGGAATAAAGAACATGCAAGAAGGAATGATGAGCAAATAAATCGAGATGTTGGAAAGTATAGCCAAATACTATGTGTCAAAACCTTAATGACAATACCTCAACTTATAAAATCATGATAGCTGGTTGCACAATGGATAAGGAGCCAGCCTGCAAACTCAAAAGTTGCTGGTTCGATTCCCAGCCAAGGCAACATAACCAGGTTGCAAGCCAGGTCTCCAGCCCGGTCTGTAGCTGGAGGCAGGTGAAAGGCAATCATACATTGATGTCTTTCTCCCTCTCTGCCGCTCTCTTTTCTCCTCTCTCTAAAAATAATAAATAGTAAAATCTTTAAAAAAAATTTTTAAATAAATAAAAACATGATAAAATAAGTCATTCAGTATTTTAGTTCTAACAAGAGCATATAAATAGAAATGAGGCCTGATTCAGATTAAAATATTTCAAGGTCTTTATGTTTTTTAAAAGGTGGGTAAAAAGATTAATTTTAGATATTCATATGCTAACTTAATGAATATTAATAAATGTTTTACCTTCCAACTTAGTGAAAGGAACAAAAGTGAAATGAATAAACACTCACACATAGTTCTACTCATTGACAAATTAAAAGATAAAATAAAAAGCCTTCATGATTAATTCAATAAACACAAAAAAATGTTGTTGCTAACTTCCCATATTCATTCATGACATTTATTGCAAATGAGCACTAAAAGAGAACTCCTAAATTACTTTTATACACAAGATACCTACCACACACATTAGTTAATATTGAAAATTTAAAGAATTTCCTCTTCCAACAGAAGCAAGATAGACTTACTCAATATCATTCATTGTTTTTTATATTGTTCTGCAGATCCCAATTTGTTCTCTAAAATGAGTAAAAGGTACAATTGTACGTGGATTAGAAAAGAACAAACAGAGCAATCGTTACTCAAAGTTCATATGTGAACTTAGAAGATGCAAATGATATCAATGACTTATTAAAATTAATGTTAGTTTAGCAAATTCTCATATAAAATTATTATGCATGAGTACACAAAGACAACTGCATTTCTATTCACCCACAACAAATTAGTAAAGACTACAATTTGTAAAAGATGCAATAAATAACTGCTAGAAGAAAATATAAAGGACCTGATAATAAATCTAACAAAGTATGCATAAAACCTTTATGATAGTTAACTATAAATCTTTATTAAGAAAAATTTAAGAAGATTAATAAACCAAATTTGTATCATGTTCCTGAATATAAAACTTCAACTCATAAATATTCAATTGTTCCCCCAAATAATCCGTATCAAGGGGTAGGCAAACATTACATAGCATCAGATAGCAAATATTTTAGGTTTGATGGGACATGCAATTGCTATCACACCTACTCCAATCTTGTTTTTGTAGCTCGAAAGTAGCCATTGGCAATAGGTGAAGGAATCTATTTGGTTGTGGTTCCAATAAAAGTTTATTTACAAACAGAGGCAAAGATACAACGGGCCAAGTTTAGTCTATGGTTTATCATTTGTCAACTCCTGTTCTATATAACCTATCTTTAAGTACAATTCTAATGTAAATCCGGAATGGGGTATGTGTGTGTAACTTAACAAGCTAATTCTAAAGCTTTTGTCACCAAGTAGGGGCCTAAGAATTACCAAAGTATTCACAAGAAAGAACAAAGTCACTTATCTTGTCAGAAATAAAGCACATAAAACTAGTTATTAAGACAATGGGCCATTTACACAAAATAGTTAAGCACATGGAAGGGACAAGATACAAAGCACAGAATTTGCTGTATGACAGATATGTCATTGCAGATGGTAGGGAATGATTGGCCTCTCAATATATGATGCTGACACAATTTCTTAATGTGGAAATTAAGTACAATTGAATTTCTACCATAATTTATGAATAATATTTGATTGTGTGAATTACAGGCTTTAAAATTAAAAGTACATTTTAAAACTTTTACAATAAAATACGAAGTTTTTCTTTCTATTTTCTTTCTCCTGAAGTAAGGGGAAATTTCTTAAGTATGATAAAACATAAATCTGCAAATGTTAAAAGGAAATCCTAAAATTTTGTTAAAAGTTAGACCATCTATCCATCAAAAACATCTCAATAAGAGTAAAAAGAAAAGTTACAAACTAGTGTGAGAACTTTTACACATACAAAAACATATAAACAAATAAAAAATAACAACAAAACTCAAGGGGTTAACATCTAGAAGATTTTAATAACTTTTGGTTAGCATTGAAAGTAGAAAAATAGTATAATCAAAAAAGGCTCAAGAGGCAT
This sequence comes from Noctilio leporinus, assembly GCA_004026585.1. Lineage (NCBI taxonomy): Eukaryota > Metazoa > Chordata > Mammalia > Chiroptera > Noctilionidae > Noctilio > Noctilio leporinus. The sequence continues at coordinate 73,083 of PVIW01005161.1, forward strand.
GAATAAGCATTTTACAGAAAAGAATTCATAAGTTAGTTTGGAGTAAACATTATAAATAATTACCTGAGAAATGCAAATTAAATTCACTGTGCAATATTTTACAACCCACATGCTGGCAAAAAGTAATAAGACATAGTGTACCAAGATTTGGCTGGGAAACATGGTTGTTGAGAATGTAAATTGCTATATCCAATTCAGTATTTACTTTAAAATTATTTACTACTGCCCTGGCTGGTGGCTCAGTGAATAGGTGTTGGCCTACAAACCCAAAGATTGTTGGTTTGAGTCCCAGCCAGGGCACATACCCAGGTTGCAAGCCAGGTCTCCAGCATGTCTAGTGTAGCTAGAGGCAGGTGAAAGAAAACTATATATTGATGTTTCTCTTTCTTTCTTCCTCCCTCCCTGCCATTCTTTCTAAAAAATAATGAATAAAAAATCTAAAACAAATTATTTTCTGAAGTTGAAGGTTTTAATGCCCTATGAATCTAAAATCCCATTAATAGGCAAACAAAGAAACTATTGTTTGATGATACTAGATAAATATTTTAAAAAGTATTTATTGAACTATAGTTTACCAAAACAAAACACTGCAAACTACTTGAATGTAGTATCCATTCCAGAATAGGTAGGCATGTTGAGTTACACTCATATAGTGTGAATGAAATAATTACAGATAAACACATTGATCTGGATTCATAGTAGAGGCTTAATATTGAATAAAAGAATCAAGTCCCAGCTGTACCAGAAATAGTATAGTACATTCTATGTAATTAAGGGTCAAATATGTAAACCAAAACAATTCACTCTTAAATACATAGATTAACATATTCATATATTAAAACTATTCTCAAATAGGCAGCATAGGTACAAACTTGGGAAATGGGTTAATTTTGGATAGGAGGAAGGAAAGGGAGCAAGGGAATGGTAAAGACAATTTAAAAGGCTTCAAACACTTTCTGTTTCTTAACTTGGATGGCAGGTACACATGCATTCACCATATTATTCTTACATGTTATAAATGTTTATTGTATGTATCCTTAATAATAATGAATTATGCTATAACATGTATCACAAAGAATTAAACCTTAAAGAAAATGCCAGTAAAGAAATGAAAGTAGCAAAGAATAAGAAAGCATTACATGCAGGGTGTTAAGTTCAACATACTTCTAAAATTTTTCTATCCATTTCCAATTTAAAAGATCCCCAGAAAAGCATTTGACCCTTTCTCCTGCAATGTTACTCTACAATTCCAGTGCTTAAAGGAGCAAAAGATGGAAAGTTTTAACTTCACTGGGGTCTTAGGTGGCAAACAACCTATTGCCAGTACCTGAAAAAATGGTCACTAATTTTAGACAGATCCAGCAATACTAAGTAAAAATAACCAGTTGAGTCCTGTGTTTTGTATCATACATGTAATTATTTCATACACATGTACACATGTGTATCCATGTGTACATATATATGTATATACACATATACAAGGTCTGTCCAGAAAACACGCAGTCATTGTTAATATAATGAGAATGGTTTGTACAGTGGACCAGAATGCACATGCATGAACAATGATACCATTGCTGTATACTACTCAGTGGGGGTGGTAGACACCATTGAGTGAGCAGATGTACTGTGTGGCCATCGCATTCAAAATGACTCCATGAGTAGGGCAACACATTTGCAACAAATTTTGCATTAAGCTCAAACATTCCACTGTGGAAAACATTTGGACAGTTCAGAAGTCTTGCAGGGATGAAGCAATGAGTGCAGCACAAATAAAAGCATGGCACAAGTGCTTCAAAGATGGCTGAGAATCTATTGAAAGTGATCCATGTTCTGGAAGGTCTGCAATAAGCAGAACATCTGTGTATGTTGAACATGTATGGGCTGCAATCCACAAAAATCAGCAACCAACAGTGTGAGACTAGAAGCTGATTTGGGGATTCCAAAACTACCCTGTCTAAGACTTTGATGTCTAAGACTTTCACACTAAGATCTTGGTGTGAAACTTGTCATGGCAAAATTTGTTCTGTGGCTTGTGCTACCATAGCAGAAGGAACATCATGCTGCAACTGCTAATGACTTGATTCACACCACTACCAATGAACCAGGTTTCCTCAAGAAGGTCATAACTAGAGATGAATTGTAGGTCTACAGCTATGGAAATCATCTGGTTCTTCACACTCAAAAGAAAGCACAGTAAAGTCATAGCAAGATCAAGATCATATTAACTGTGTTTTTGATTTGGATGGTGCCTCCCTTGATGGAGACTGAGGTGTCATTGCCTTATGTATAATGTTTCTTGTATCTTCTTCAATAAAGGTCTTGATTTTTTCATAGTACATGGCTGGGTACTTTTTGGACAGATGCACACCTAATTTTATTTTCCAATCTTTCAGTTTTCTCACACATCTCTAAATCAAGTGTAACATTAAAAAAAGCAATTTTCCTGTGAGTTTTTTTGAAGCAAACAACGTTATTTTCATGGAAACAATAATTTTCTCTTTTATCATTCATATTTCACTGTTTTACATAATAATTGAATTGCATATAGTAACAAGCGCGGCAGCAATTATAGTAAGAAGTATGGCTGGCAATACCAGATCTGGGAACTAATACAATTGAGTGTTGGGAAGAATTGAAGAGAAGTATAGGGAATTCTGGGGAGTAGATACTAATTATGAAAGCTTGGCATCCTATGGGCAGCAGATTTTAGCAGAAGGAAAAGAGAGTTTTCAGGAAGTAGAATAAAAAGATCATTTAAAGAGTGAAAATGAGACAGACTATCAGAACAAATAGGGTGTTTCTTAAACCATTATTCAGCAGGGGTGGAAAAGAACTTTGGAACTTCCACATATGATAGGGCAATACAGAAGAGGTAAGGGGGTGCAGAACCTCAGGGCTACAGAACTTCACCACACACTACTTTGCTAGTCCTGGTCAAAGCAACCTGCCATGGATTTGGGAACAGAAAATGACCAGCCCCAAGAAGAGAAAAAGGAGAGTTTCATGTATTTGGCCTGTTTGTGTACTTCCTCTTTTGAAGGTGAAAACAGAAATATAAAAACAGCACATAGTCTATGAAATAAGAAAAGGGAACATGTACCTGAATGCTTAAAGAAGAAAAAAAAAGCAATCCTTAAACATGTTGTTTATTGGGTACATTTAAATCAGTGGCTGCTCAAATGGGAGCTTTACTGACCATACTCCTTTTAAAATTTTTATTTTATTTTTAAAATATTTAATTATTTTTAGAGAGAGGGAAAAAGAGTGAGGCAGAGAGTGGGAAAAACATCAATGCATGGTTACTTTTTTCTCCTGCCTCCAGCTATGGACCTAGCTTGCAACCTGGTTATATACCCTGGCTATATACCCTGGCTGGGAATTGAACCAGCGACCTTTCGGTTCACAGGCCAGCACCTTATCCACTGTGCCACCAGCCAGGGCTGACCATACTTCTTAAGGGGCATCACTTACGGTTTTTCTGTACTTTGAGTTTTTTTTTATTTGTCTGTTTTCTTCATCTTTCTAGTTGGAGTCTGTTTTGGTTCACATTCACTCAAAATCAGACCCAGGGAGAATTCCAGTGCACATAATTTTAGTGTAGTGATGGTCTCAGAAAATGCTGGTGTAGGAGTGGAGAAGCCAAACAGATGGGAGAGGGAGGCAGCTAATAAGAAGCAGAGGCTGTGAAGACTACCGCTGCAGGGCTTCCACATTCTGTTCTCCTGGGGAGCCCTGCAAGGCAGTGATGTGCCCCCAAACCTGGTTTCTTTCCCAAGGGTAAGGAAGCTGGGTTACTTACCCACCAAGTCCTCATCTACCATTGGTGAAGGGGCTGCTTCTGGGACCATTAATTTTTAAAGCCACACAACACTTGCCCAGACTTTGGGTCAGTGTGCTGCTGCAGGCAGGTAGGAAGGCAAAAAGTCACAAGTATTCATTACAAGCTGCCTTTGGTGTGATGAGGGACTCCTTTCCCCTGGAGGACACAGTTCAAGCCCTCCAGAAGTGCCTGAAACCTTAGGCGGTAACACACCCTATCTATGTTATGATTTTTCCTATGCATACATACCTACAATAAAGTTTAATTTATAAATTAGGCCATTTCACCAATAGAAGCTTTGTTCTTACCATAGATGTCAGTATATATATATATATATCTTTTCTTATTAAGTCAAAAACTTTTACTTTCTCAGTTAAAGGAAGAATTTTAAGGTTTCTGTTTAGAATAACCCAATTACCACATCACTACTCTTGCACTTTGAGGATCTGAAGTCAAGGTTGCTTGAACTCAAGCACTATGCTCCAATGACAATTAATCTGATATAACCAAGGCAGCCACCAAGTGACCAAAGGGGAGGTAGAATCTACAACGTGGAGCCTCTGGACAAAGGGATGAGTCAGGTCCCAGGCAGAACAGCAGGACAGCATTAGGCTTCATTCAGCTTGCTGCTCAGAATGGCATGCAATGTAAAATGTATTAACTGCTTATTTCTGGAAAATTTTACTTAATATTTTCTGAGGTTTGCTAAGGATAACTGAATCTGTGGAAAGCGATACCAGAGACAAGGGGTGGGGGGAGGTACTAGATATATTTAGCACAAAATTCCCCCAAATTAACATGAAAGCTTTTTTCATTTACTTTTACTGATCATGTTTCTACTTGCTGCTTATGGGGTACAAAATATGTTGGTTATGAGGAAGGGTATTTGGCTGAATTAGAATGTTGGGTGTATTTTTGACCTGATAAGGGACATTCATATTTCTTATTTTCAAGATGTCAGTAGACATTACAATTTTAAAACACTTCCCAAGTAACTTTAGTGCGTACTAAAATTTAAAACTAGTGATAATGGAAAATAAACTTGAGATGTTATTTAAGATAGAGGAAAAATAGACTATGAAGAAAAGAGTTAAAAATTACAGAATTTAGGATAATTAGCTAATTTAGAATAATTAGTTGCAGATGTCACTAAGGATAAGACAATGTCAATGAAAATAGAAGTAAAAATTAAAAAAAAAAAACAAAAAAACAAAAAACCTTCACTGACCACAAAACCAACTTGCTTAAAAACATTATTTCAACATATTTCATGTTAAGACATTTTAGGTAAATACTGGTAAACATAAAAAATTAATATCATGAAAAATATTTTACTGACATCCAAAGAGAAATAACAGGTTCCCACAAAATAACAAATATCAGGCTAGAGGGAGAGTCTTTTGTGCAACACTAAATGACAGAAAATAATGCAATCACATATATATAGTTTTGTGGGGGAAAGTTTGTCATCTCTTTGTTTTATGGACATAAGCTACAAAATTTCTTTCTTATTCAAGGGTTCAGTTACAAAAGGTCTGTGCACCCTCCTTGAAAACAATGACTTAACGAGGGGCTCCAAATAGCTGAGATAAAAAGAAGAATCATCAATTCAGAAATGGGGAAATCATGGTATTCAATGACGTGAAGTTGTAAAACATACAGACACAAAATTGAATGCCAACTTCAAATTGTCTTTTTGAAGATAAGAGTTCAATATTAAAATACGATTTAATTATACTTAGTGGGCATGTGTCTATGTGCCAGCAAGCAGAAAATTGCAAAAGTGTGAAAATGCTTTTTTTGCATAAAAGGAAAGAAGTTTATTACTTTGTTCTTAGCTTTGATGCACAAAGAATTTAAATTGAAGAGCATTTTTGAACATTTGAAATGTAGCCATAAGGATATCATGTGAATGTATATTTGAAAAAAAAGGAAAAAATACAATAAAAAAAGCCATATAGCAAATAAGAGAAAACAAATGAAACCACAACAAAACATAAAAATAAGTAGGAAAAAAGTTTCCAAACATAATAAGTGTATCAATTCTAATAATAAACACAAGTGATTTAAGCTCCTATACTAAAATATTGACATTCACAGTAGGCACTTACATAAAAACCCATCTATTTGCTGCCTACAACTAATAAAATTATTCAAAAGGTTTAAAAAAGATGATATACAAAGTGAACAAGGAAAATAGAATCGAAGTAAAGATAGGGATGACAATATTAGTGTTAGCCAAAGTAAAGTTTAAGGCAGAAAGCATAAAACAGCACAGGAGAATTACTTACATAAATTATAATTCTCATGAGGCTATATTTGCTGGAAAAGAGGCCATCAAAATATGGTCTCAAGCAAGGAGACAGGAGTATACATAAACACAATAGATTTGGGTGGATTTATTACACTTTTCTAATTTTTTGACAGATTTTGAACTAAAATAAATAAGGAACAAGATGATGAGTAAAAATAAATGAGGTTACATTGTCTCCAAATATCTATAAATTATTTATAAAAAATATGTATTACTTGATCTCAAAGAAAATAAATGACAAAATATAGAGAGTTCGTTGGCTCCTTCTATGAGCCCCAATGCCAACCTGGGGCACTAAGGCACGTGTGTCTTGACTGGGGACAATTCAAGATTTATTGACTCCTGTCAAAAAGGTGAATGGCTTTCTATGAGAACCTTCCATAAATATTCTGGAATTCCTCAGGAGTTTTAATGTACGTTCTCATATACAGTACTCATATTTGTGGGGTGGGATGAAGACTTCCCTCCTATCTCTGTTGTCTTAGATGAACAAAAATTATGAAGAAGGTAGAAAATCTATCATTATGTCCATCTGATATCATTATCTAAAAAAACCTTAGAGAATCAACTGAAAAACTACTATTGAACAATAAAAAATATAGTTAGATATCATAATATAAAATAAATGTAAGGAATATAATTCTTTCATATATACAAATAACAGTCTGTGGGAATATTCATATATAATAAAAGAGAAGATTCCATTTACAGTATACTAAGGATAAACAATAAGAAATGTAAAAACTATAAAAGAAAAATATTAAAATAAGACAAATAAAAGTGAATATAAACAAATAAGAAGATTTAGCATCTATTAAAAGAAAAGATTATACATTATATAAGGGTCAATTCTCCCTAAGTAAGTTTATAAGCTTATCATGACTATGATACAAATGCCAATACAAATGCCATCAGATTTTATATTTCTAGTACTGGTCAAACTGATTCCAAATTCATACAGAAAATAAACTGGCAAGAATAATCAGGAAATCTCTAAAACTGAAAAGAAGAGAAAGGGACTTTCTTTTATAAAGACACTATAAAGTCTCAATAATTAAAACAGTACAGTATTGACCCATGAATAGTCAAAAGAGTAGCACACAAATGAATTCATAAATTATTTCATACAATGTAGTATTTAGTATCTAATTAAGGTGATAGCTCAAATTAATGGGTTAAATATTGGCTTTTTAATCAATTAATATTAATGTAGTTGAATAGTTATTGGAAAAAGGATGGTATGGAATTCTTTATGTAGTACACTAAAATAAACTTCAAATATAGCAAAGTTTTTAAAAGAATGAAAAGAAAATATGGGTAAATTTATTCATGAATTTAAAGCAGAGAAGAATTTGACTCAAAACAAGAGACACAAATGCTTATTAATAATAAAAATATTGTTTTAAAATCTTTCAGAAAAAATATAAAAATGTCAACAGAATAACATGTTTTAAAAAAATAGTTAACTCAGGGAAGATAAAAAGCTTTTATCTGAATATATAAAAATATTATAAACATTTATTTTAAATGACAGCAATCCAACAGAAAAGTAGGCAAAGATATGAACAGATAAATGACAGTTCAAAGAATAAAATAAGTAGAAGTGATTCTTAAGCCATTTGTGCACATGTTCCCATGAAAAGTAAAATCAAATTAAAATCACAGTGAGATGACATTTTAAAATTTATTATATTGCAATAATTTGCAATCTGGAAAACAGGGAAGTTTCCTAACTTGCTAGTGAAAATGCAAAATTCTATGTAGAGAAATTTGGCAATATTTATCAAAATTATATATTTCTATGAAGATATTTTATACATACATCTAATATATTATATATGTAGTAATATAGTTATAAGCTTATTTATTACAACTTTGCTTTTAATAATAAAACATTTGAAACAACACAAATGTACATCACTACAAATTTGATAAAAAGTATGTTGCATCCACACAATGGAATACTATATAGCTATAAAAAGTGCAGTACATTTTTTTCTATTGATATATTGATATAGAAAGATTTCCAGGATGTTTTTACAAGGTAATAAAAAAAACATACTATAGGGGATATTCTACTTTTTATATGAATGAGAAGGAAATAACATCGTATATGTGTATCTACTTGCAGTTACATAAAACTAAAGAATACACAAGACATGCTATAGGTGGCTACCCAAAAGGAGGTGGGTAATGAGCAAGCTGGTATAGAAGTGAGACTTCTTAACTCATTATTTGAATATTTAAATTATTTAAACATGTTATTTGTTCAAAAAAATATATTGTAAGATATAAAGAGAAAAACATCCAGGACACCTATCACTCTCTAATTATGTTTTCTAAAGTCATTAATATAAAAGAGCTCCAATAAATTAATAAGAAAAAACTCTCATAAAATGAGTTTGGGAGTGTTTCTTTCTCCTCAAATTTTTGGAAAAACTTGGAAAGAATTGGCATTAAATCTTTAAATGCTAGATGATTTCACAAGTGAAATTGCTTCTTAGCTTTTCTCTCTTGAGAGGTTGTAGATTACAGCTTCAATCTTTCATGTCATTATTGATCTATTCAGATGTTCTCTTTCTTCATGATTCAGTATTAGTAAGATTTTTTAAAATTTAATTTTATTGTTGTATCACATTCATTCCATTTCCCCCCATTGCTCTCCCCTGCCCCACCCTCCCATTCCCCCCACCCCCAAAAGTCGATCCCACTTGTTGTCCATATCCATGGGTCATCCATGCTAGTTCCTTAACTAAAGTACTCCCTTCTTTGCCTTCTTCCCCATCCCCCCGTCCCCTCCCCTCTGCCCACTGAAAGTCTGTTCCTTGTATTCATGATCTCACCCATTGCAGGATACTGATGAACAAAAACAAACAAACAAAAAAAAAAAAAAAAAACAAGCAAAACAGAACCAGTAAGTTTTTTTAAAAGACATTCATTTCTTCTAGGTTATCCAAGTTGTTGATGTGTAATTATTCCAGGTCATCTTCCACTGGATTTTTCAGCTGACAGTTCTGCTCTGGCTGTGGCTGGATGAGGTTGAAGCTAACCCCTTTCAGGGTAGACCCTTTCAGGATATCTTTGGGGCACAGACTGAGGTGCCTCCTGCTGGGTCCCTAGACTCACCATTTCCAACAGACTGTTGCTGTAAGGGACCTGGGGGCTGGGTTTAAGATTGACAAAAATCTATCAAAATTTTAAATGATCCTATCCTTACAACTAGAAATTTACTTAGATTTTTATTTTGTAGATAGACATACATGTACGCTAACACATATTCACAGTTGAGGCAGGAGATGGGAGGGAGGAAACTCCAGAGGTGCCCCAAGGCTAGGACAAAGGACGTCGATGATAGTAGGCAGAAACCCTGTTCTAAGACTGGTTTTCCCCGCTTCCTAGAAAAGCACTGAGTCATGGTGAATCTTGACTGTACCTGTGCAGAAGATGCTACATGACCCCTGCTCCATTATAATAGCATTATAAGTAATTAACATTGTGAGACTCCCTTCCCTGGGAGCAATCAAGGAACATCATGGGAAATGGAGTAAATAGTAACTGAAAAGTAATGTAACTACTTATACATGTACAATAAAAGCCCATCAAAACTAACCAGGAAATATCTGCCCTATAAGAATAGAATCCCACTGCCCTGGCTGGTAGCACAGTGGATTAGGTACCGGCCTGCGAACCCAAAGGTTGCAGGTTCGATTCCCCAGACAGGGAACATAACCAGGTTGCAAACCAGGTCTCCAGTCAGGTCTGTGGCTGGAGGCAGGTGAGATGAAACCATACATTGATGTCTCTCTCCCTCTCTACCTCTCTCCCTTCCCCTCTTTCTAAATATAATGAAATAAAATCTTAAAAAAAAAAAAAAAAAAAAAAGAATAGAATCCCTCCAGCCCCTGAGGTCAATCTCTGCTCAGAGTTGGCTCTCTCCCATGTTCTGTGGAGTGTACTATCACTTCATAAATCTGCTCTCTCTTTTTCTGCTATAAACTCTAAGTATTCAGTTCAATTTTTTGTCCATAATCACCAAGAACCTGCAATACGGAGATACTTGATATAGTATCATTTGAATTAGCCAAAACAAAGAAACAAAAAAGAAAAGAAGCCAGAGACATTCTAAATGATAGTCAACATTAACAAATTTAGATGCGAACATAGGACAAATATTAGTAAATTTAAAAACAATGAGGTAGATCTCCCAATATACTATTTTAGGATATGTAAAAGGTGCTAAAAAGTTAAGTGCAGAACAGCACATATAACACTATATTTAAGGATATGTATATATCCACACATACACACATATACAGTAATATATATACTGTATGTATACACACATACATATATATGCAGTAATATATATATATATGTGTGTGTGTGTGTGTGTGTGTGTGTTTAAATACTTCTGGAAGATTATACAAAAATATCTATTAGTAGTAATAGCATCTAGGGATGACTAAATCCTAAGAAGATGAGGTCTGGTTTTTCAATGTATATATTTTTATGCTTTTTGAGAATTTGATGATGTGTCTATATTAACCTTTCAACAAATTAAACTGCCTAAAATTATATACTGTATTTAAAAATAAAAGTAAATACAGGCAAACAAATCCTATCCCTTAGCATTAATTTTTAGGTGTTAGTCTTACAAGCAGTTCAGTTGGATCCTGGAAGAACGTTTGAGTTCTTCCAGGTAAGAAAAGGCTTTTTTTTTTTTAGATTTTATTTCATTATTTTTAGAAAGAGGGGAAGGGAGAGAGGCAGAGAGGGAGAGAGACATCCAATGTATGGTTGCTTTTCACCTGCTTCCAGCCACAGACCTGACTGGAGACCTGATTTGCAACCTTAGAAAAGGTTTTAATGGTTTCTTTTTCTTTTGTTTTGTTTTATAAGTGGAATTAGTTTTTAAAAGGGCTTCTTCCAGAAATAAAAATGCACATAACTTTTCTATAATAGATCAATGCTTTCCAATCCTTATGTGCATAGAAATCACCTGGGACTCTTCTTAAAATGCAGGTTCTGGTTCAGAATGTCTTGGTGTGAATAAAGAATCTGAATTTCTAACTAATACCCAGGTGATGCTGAGTTACTTACTCATACAGCATATTTGCAATAGCAAAAAAACTTACTTTTAGAAAAGCGTAAGTAAATCCTTCTTTCTGCAGTGTACACTCAGTCTATTTTGTCCCAATCCAATTTATTTTGTCCTCTTTAGTCATAAGATTGGGTCATAATCTCAGATGACAAACGTCCCTCTTTCGGCAAACAGCAAATGCTGGATTAGAAGTTTTCTACCTTGGCTTTTGGCTTCTGTTTTGTCATCTGGAAAAATGGTTTTCAGCTAAGTCTTTTTAAATTGCTCTGATCAGAGGAAATTCATGAAAGAAGATATAAAAACATGTCCTCTAACTTCTGTGATTGATTAAGGCACAGTGATTGAGAGAAGCATAACCTATACACCACAAACTGTCTGCTCCCAATGTTGGGAGGCCACTACAAGCCAGTGTTCTGACTGGCTATCTAAATGGATGTAGGCTGAAGTCCAAGACTTTTCCAACAGCACTTTCCAAGAGTTCTAAAACTAAGAGATGGGGAAATTACATCCAATTCGACCAACAGCCAAAGAATAGCCCCAGGTAGAGTCTTTCCTTCTGTGCATGCAGGAAGAGCCTTAAAAATATTGAAGCAAAACATGCCTGTTTTTAGTCTTATCAATATCCCCACATATGGACTACCATAGAAGAAAGTCACTGACACCTGAATGTCTCTAAGTATATTTATTTTCTTCTTTAAGGTTACTATAATAGTTGTATGTCAAAAAACATAAATATTCTGACTGTTGAGCTCTACAAATTTTTGGAACTGGGATTATGAAAATAAAAATAATGCTTTAGTGCATGCAACAATTTTGGTACAAAGATGGTCATTATGGCAAGTTTTATAAGAATGAAAATTGGCAATAATGTAAATGGGCAATAACAGGGCAGTGACTTAATCATGATATACCAGACAATGAGGCACTAGGAAGTCATTAAAAATCAAGATTTTAAAGGATAGGTAATGGATTTTTTAAAGCAATGATGTAGGAAATCCTTTTTTCTACATGTAAAGTAGCAATTTATTTCTTCCTTTATCAGAAAAAGTATTTAAAATATAAAGAGTAATAATAGGTTTTGGGAACCTGAATTAAAAAAAAATGAGTATTATAGAAGGCAGGTAAATTACCTTGTTTGGGAAAGTGTTCGGGTTAGATAGCCTCAAAAGGGTACATGACTACAATCCTACCTCTGTGTACCTGAGTGGGAACACAGAATAATATAATTTTGAGTGTCAACTCCTGCCATAGCTATAAAAAAATAATAATTTATTTCACAAAGACAACAGCCATTCCAAACTAACGGTGTGCTAAATGCTACTTTTGGAAAGGAGGGTATAATTTTACCCTGGGAGTGAAGCCAATGAACCCAATCCAACTTTATTTATGTTTCGCTGTTTTTAGGATTGCTCTTTCTGCTCCCAATATTCTACAGGCTCTTTGATATTTATGAGCTTAAATCTCTTTCTTCAAGCTGTTCGGCTTTTAAGACCTGGCAGTGTCAGGCTCCCTTGTTCTCCCTTGTAAAAGTGAGGAAGTTGCTGTTCTTGCAGTTTTCCCCAAATCAGAAAGTTCTTTTCATTCTGGACTGGAAATGAACTGCAGTGGCAACAAGTTGATGAGTTGTAAAGGATTAGAACAGGGTTGAAAATGCAGGCAGTGCCCAGAGGAAATTTGTGAATTAGAATAAGTTTGTTATGCGTTGCCCCAATATGTTGTGTCTTCACTCTTGGTACCTGCACTTGTGACCTTATTTAGAAATAAGGTCTTCACAGATGTAATTAAGTTAAGATGAGGTCCTTAAGGCAGGCCCTTAGCATAATATGACTGGTAACCTTATAAGGGAAGAAGATGCTCAGGGGCACACACAGACTCAGAAAAAACCTCATGTAAAAACAGAGCAGAAATTGAACTGACCCAGCTACAAACCTAGAAATGCCAGGGGTTTTGAGGTGTTAAAGGCTTTATCTGAAAACAACAGAAAGGCAGCAGCAACAACAAAATCCCACACAGAACCAGTCAAGGAAGAATTCTTCCCTCCAGGTTGTAGAGCGAACATGCCCCTACTGACACCTTGATTTTAAATTTCCTAGTTATCAGAACTAGGAGATAAATTTCAGTTTTAAGCCATCAGTTTGTTACTATAGTCCTAGAAAACTAATAAAGTTCATGAAATATATCTATTGAGCAATAAAAATAATAACCATTTATTGCATGTCTGTTGAATTTAGGTTCTTTTATATTTTATTTCTGATCTTTATAATAATCCCAAGCAGTGGATATCATCATCTCTTTCTGCAAATAAGGGAACAACAACTCAGTTCTCTTTAGAAAATTTTCCAAGTGGCCCAGTTAATATGCATAGAGATTTGAGCCCAGTCTCAACAACCCAACACCTGGAGAAAGCCAGAGTATACAAACAAAAAGGTATCTGTAGTTATACCAATGAATTTGATGTAGAACTTCAACTATTCTTTATAATAATAAATGATTATAATCCTACAGAATACTTGCTTTCTCTGGGCAAGTCATAGTTCCCACTGACAATAAATGGCAATTACATCATAAAACTCCTTTCATACATTTGATCTCAAACTTGCCAGGTACCCTGATAGAAAAATACACTGAGATTTCCAAGTTATATTTAACAAACCTCCGTATGCCGAAAGGTTGAAGATCTGAAATGAAAAATGATAAAATGAAATCATGAGCATAACCTCAACTGCTTGGCCAGTGTAACAATGAAGGGCTGGATTGGTAGATTATTTCTAGAAATAAAACCAGTAGGAGAATGGTCTAATACTCATGTTCAGAAACTCAAGGAGTATTTATGGCAGACTACTGTGTGCCAGGCAGTGAACACAGCCAAGCCTGGCCTCTCTTGTTCTATTGTGTGGAAAGAAAGATAGATAATCAAGAAATACATGATATGACAAAATGAGATACTGTGCTAGAGAAAAATGAAGCATTAAAAGAGGGATTAAAAAAGAAAAGAAAACAGGGATTTAGAGTAATACAGGCAGGATCCTATTATTTGAGATGGGTAATGAGAAAAAGACTCCCCAGTTCAAGGATTTGGATTTTTTTAATGGGTTACTCTGTAATACAATGTATTAGAAAAATTACTGCAATGCATTCATAAAAGTAACCTTGAAGTCACTGCTGAACTTTCCAGTTTGACTCCTGTGAATATCCTTTCATTGGTGAGTTTAATCACCCTGGATGGTGGCACAATGGATAAGATGCCAGCCTGTGAACTCAAAGGTAATTGGTTCGATTCCCAGCCAGGGCAACATAACAAGGTTGCAAGCCAGGTCTCCAGCCAGGTCTGTAGCTGGAGGCAGGTGAAAGGCAGCCATACACTGATGTTTCTCTCCCTCTCTTCCTCTCTCTTCCCCTCTCTCTGAAGAATAATAAAATCTTTTTTAAAAATAATGTTCCTCCACTACTACAAATATGAAGTGTAGCATTCAGTATCAGTAGATTATGATTCCTGTGTAACCAAAGGGCTATTTTAATCACATACAGCTGGAGGCATATGCATAAGCCACAAACAGTCTCTCTGTTCTAAATATGTAGGCTTTACTCAATAATATGAGTTTCATAGATAGTGTTACTAAAAATAATACATCTGCCATATAAGATGTAGAACAATGTCAGATATTATGGCTCAAATTCTGATGCTATTAAATACTACAGAAACTATTCTTTTTTTCAATATTTGCCCTTTCTTCAGGGGAATAATACACAGTGGCCACACCAATGGTGAGGGGTGAAAATCCAGGGCAGGCCTGGAAATGAGCATAGAGCCAGGTCATGTGTAAGTAGAGCCTCAACTTCTACTTGGATGAATTTCCAAAAGGTCCTTTTATCTGTCTATAGGAATAACAGAAATTCCCACTTTTTGTGTTACGTTGAGTTTTGGGAAGAATCTCCAGAGATAGTGGAGGTTCTTGAGATGTTAAAGGTTTTATTTGGAAACAAATACAAAAGTAGAAACAGCAACAAAAACCCAAGTAGAACTAGAGTCCACTAAGTTCTAATAAATCTGGAATACATGAAGTTAATACTGTTTTCAGTCTGAATATATCTGAGTTTTTAATAAGCTAATGCTCACTCTGGCTCTCTAACAAGGAAAGATTATGCAGCATTTTCAAAAATTAAGTGATAGGATAGTGCTTCTCATGAGAGAAATGTTCCTTGGAATGCATTTTTATAAAACCTTTGGCTCATGTTTTCCAGAAAGGCATGATAAAATTATTTCCTGACTGAAATAAGACTTAGCACATAATATCCATTCTCACTCATTGTTAAGTAACTATAATGCAGTTGTGCCATCAGCAGGTTTCAACCTAGATTTATCCAGCAGGTACAGCACAGGGCAGGTGAGCTTTGAGAGCTGAAGTAGAGTTAAGGAACAGAAGACTGAGATGCACAATGCAATAGGAACCTGGAGATGCACAATTAGATATTTGAGGGAGGTGATGTAAGATCAGTTGAAATTGAGCACAGGAGACAGTATTTATTTTTTAACTTATTATTAGTCAAAATCATATCTAAAAGTAACATGGACTATTTCTTTCCTCCTCACCAAATCTATCTGTACAATGTGTGGTGTCTTCAACTGGTAGGCCACCCTCTAACCCACTGCATGCAGTACTTTGACCCCAAACTAGATTTTGATTGAACAGGGATTCAGTTGTGCCATCAGCAGGTTTTAACTTAGATTTATCCAGTTAGCATAGCACAGGGTAGGAGAGCTTTGAGAGCCAAAATAGAGTCAAGAAACGGGAGACTGAGATGCACAGTGCAATAGGAACTTGGAGATGCACAATTATAGGTGTGTCAGAGAGAGGGGAAGAGGGTGAGGAGGAGAGGGAGAGAAACATCAATGTATGGTTGCCTTTCACCTGCCTCCAGCTACAGACCTGGCTGGAGACCTGACTTGCAACCCGGTTATGTGTCCTGGCTGGAGAATTGAACCAGCGACTTTTGGGTTGGAAGGCTGACACCTATCCACTGAGCCACCAGCCAGGGCTCAGCCCCCTCTTTTTTTTTATTTTAAAGATTTTATTTATTATTTTTAGAGAGAGGAGAAGGGGGGCAAGGCAGAGAGGGAGAGAAACATCAATGTATGGTTGCCTTTCACCTGCCTCCAGCTACAGATTTGACTGGAGACCTGGCTTGTAACCTGATTATGTGCTCTGGCTGGGAATCAAACCAGCGACCTTTGGGTTTGAAGGCTGACACCTTATCCATTGTGCCACCAGCCAGGGCTGTCAGCCCCCTCTTTTGATAAAGAAGAACTCCAGAGTTCCTCTGGAGACCCACCACTCACTCAATGCCAAGCCATGTAGTTTAATTGGAGTTATCACTTGGATTTTCCTAAAAGTACTAAATAAGGCAATGACTTGGGTGCAGGTTATTTATTTGAGAGATAATTTTAGTTGCAGGGTGAGTAGTGTGGGGATAGAATAAACAAACAAACAAAACACACCTATATAGAGCCTATGATAGAGCTGATCTCCATAGTTGGCAACCAGGACACAATCCTACTTGTAATTTTTAAGAAACCTTTCAAATGCATCCAATAATTGTTTGAAAACTAGGAGGTGGGGACCACTATCCATAAACTTCATCCCCCATTGAATGCAGAACACAAGGACATCAATGCCTATGCACCTCTAGACTGTATGAAGCTCAATCTGAAAGCCTCTGTGGCTTTTGAGAAGTTCCTAATGTAAGAAAACAGGCATGGTAGCTGTCTAAAGCTGTTAGGAACAGGGATAAATCCAGATTAACCTAAACTGATGGGATATCACATTCCTAGGATTACAACAAAAACAGCGATTGGCTCGGGATGATCACGTTACTCGAAAACATCTTATAGAAATAAGACAATTTTTTTCAACATGTGGAGAAAGTAAAAACAGCTCCTCTGCTCCCTTGGGTTTGGCAACATGAGAATGGAAGGTAGGAGTGCCTCAATCCATTTGTAACCCTAAGGGAAATGCCACCACAGGGGAAATGGAGCTGGAAAAGAAAGAGAAAAATTGGATTCTTGGGTTATTACTTGAATAGATGGAATGTGAAGTCCCCAAAGTCAGACTGACAGCCTGGATGTTTTATTTTTGCAAGCTATATATATCTTCTGTTTGCTAAGCCAGTTTGAGTTGGATTTTCCATTGAAAAACTCTTGACTTGCTGTTAATTGAAGCGTGGTACATCAGCAACTCCTTGGAGCTTGTTTGAACTGCAAAATCTTAGGCTCCATTCAGACCTGCTGATTCAGAGGCTCTGATTGTGAAATTCAAAAACCTGTATTTTAACTAGCCTTCCAGGTGATTCTATGCATGCTAACCCTCAAGAACCACTTCCCTAACAATCCATTAGGTTAACTTGCCAAGAGGCCAGCACCATTGGTAAAAGGAATAAAAAAGCATCAGCTTCTAAAATAAACCAAAACAAACTAAGGCAATTTTAAACATAATTTTATATTTGGAGGAAGCTGCTTTCAAAGCATATCAAGCATACTGAAAATCAAGAGTAATCATGATAACTTTAAGAATTCCAAGGTCACTTAGAAGGGCACTGCAGACTCAACTGCTATGTATTTTTCATTTTTTCCTTATTAAAATTTTAGATTTATTTGCAGAGCTCTGCCTCATTAGAAGGCTTGGAGGCTGAAAAATGAAGATAAGAGCTTTAGATTTATTTCTTTGGTTTGTACTTATTCTGACCCAAAGCAGACACTAGAACAATCACAGTGGGCTTTTTCTTTTTTATTATTATTGTAAGAGTTTCTTCTGAAATTTTATTTATATGTTTTAGCCCTAGGGGTTTACTAATACTATTAAACATGGTCACCTTTTAGACCTTGAATAGCACAAAATAACTATTTTCTATTATCACATTCCATATAGATAATCATTCTGAGGAATTATTGATGAGAAATAAACCCTGGATTTGATCACATTGTTCTCTAAAGCTATATAAGGGAACACAACTTGCTTTATTAGCCAAGCTCAGGACTGCAATCAAATCTCTTTAATTTGGTACAATTTGGGGGAAGACCAATGTCCATTAAATTAAGTAAAAATTATGAGCTTCAAAAATATTTATTTCTCCTATGTAAAAATTATACTGTTAACCAGTTGTTCTAAGCATAAATCCATTATTTTCATTAGTTTATTTTTTAAGATTTTTAAAAAATTATTATTTTTCAGAGAAAAGGGAAGGGAGAGAGGCAGAGAGGGAGAGAAACATTAATATATGGTTGCCTTTCACCTGCCTCCAGCCAAAGACCTGGCTGGAGGCCTGGCTTGCAATCTGGTTATGTGCCCTGGTTGGGGAATCGAACCAGTTACCTTTAGGTTCGTAGGCCGGCACCTTATCCACCGTGTCACCAGCCAGGGCAGAAATCCATTTTTATATACTTTCTTGAAGATTCTGAACTATAATGTCAGTAGTTGCAACAGATATTGTATCACAAATGAAACTGAAAATATTTACTATTTGGCCCTTTAAAAATAAAGTTTAATTGCTAAACATTTGGAAGCAATTAAGATGCCCTTCAGCAGATGAATAAATAAATTGTGGTACATCCAGACAATTCATAACTATCAAGCCTTAAAAGGACATAGAGAAAACTTAAATGCAATTTACTAAGTGAAATAAGTCAATGTGAAAAAGCCACATACTATATGATTTTAACTATATGACATACTGAAAAAGACAAAATTATGGAGACAGTAAAAATATCAATGCTTGCCAAGGGTTAAGAGGAGGGAGGGATGACAAGGAGATGAACAGGGGATTTTTAGGGCAGTGAAACTATGATACTATGAAGATGAATACATGTTCTTATGCATTTTTCCAAGGCCATAGAATGTGCAATATCAAGAATGAGCCAAGAATGGTGTGGCTTAGTGGACTGAGCACCAGCCTGTGACCCAAAGGCTTGCTGGTTCAATTCCCAGGCAGGGCACATGCCTGGGTTGTAGGCCAGGTTCCCAGCTGTGGGTATATGAGAGGCAACCATACACTGATGTTTCTCTCCCTCTCTTTCTCACACCCTTCCCCTCTCTATCTAAAATATATAAATCAAATCTTTTAAAATTTTTAAACAACTCAAAAAAAAAAAAAAAAAAAGAAAGAAAAAAAGAATGACCCTATTGTAAGTTATGGACTTTGAGTGATTACAACATGTTAATATAGGGCCAGGATTGTAAAAAATGCACCACTCTGATGGGAGGATGTGTATGAGACAAAAAGAATATGGGAAACCCCTGTACCTTCTGCTCAATTTTTCTGCAAATCTAAAAGTGCTCTAAAGAGTAAAGTTAATAGTTTTCTAGCCCTTGTCCTACGGGGTTGTGGAACCAATAGCTGGGAGAGCCTGGCTCCCTGAAACACCTTGTAAACTATTCCCATTTGCCCTTCCACTGACAGGCATGGATTGTAACATTAGCAAGAAATAAGGTTTCAATTTGTTAAACATCAAGATTCGAGAAATTACATCATTACCGATGTTGGTTTTTGTTATAGCATTTAGGTTGAACTATCTGAGCCAATGCTTTAAGGTACTCCACAAAAAATTATTTAAGCTCTAGTGCTGATGACACAGAAAAACTGACACCTAACTCATTCAAAGACTGAGATGTGTAGGGGTGGAGGGTATGAATGAATGAAGACCTGGATGCCCCACAGAGTTCAGCTCAGAAGGAGGCAGAGTAACACTGCAGAAGTCGGGTGATGGGAGCAGGGAGGGCAGAATGCTAACTATTCTTACATAGAAATTGTTCACAATTGCATTTATGTGCAGGCGTCTTTCCACACTTCAGAGGAAATCTTTAGAGAAAAATCTAATTATTAAACACCAAAACTGTGGATTTTCCTTAAAGAGAGACTTTTGTATGTTTGAAAAAAGTCTGAGCATCATTTTTGGGTCCAAAAGCACCTATACTTCATAGAAATGGAGAAATGCGTAATTTTCTTTTCCTCTGTAAAAGAACTGTTATGTTTTCCAAATCACTTATATTTCAATTCCCATAGGTTCATTTTGTCCCAACAGTCCCGAAATGCTCAATTTTAATTTATTAACTTTCCTGCAGCACACATTTGCTACATCTTTCTTATATTCTGCTGGTAGTATAACTCCTTTGGAATGAATCGTAGCATTGCCCATGTGGCAGCAGACTTGGGAAGCAGCCTCCCCCTTCTCTCTACAATAACAGGCAGAAAAGCTCTGTCCTCAGGGTAGGTTTCTGATTGCTGACTATGATGACCAGGGTCACTTGCACAATATAAAAAGTTTGATGTGGATTTTTTTCTAACTGTCTCCCTCTTAAAAATTACAGTCATAGCTCATCCAGCAGATGTGTGAGACTGCAGGCTGAGTGCATCTGCATCTCCTTTACAGCATCACTCTGGTTTCTTCCTGAGCAAAGAGACAAATTTCTAAAATTGTGCATGTAAATAAACTAAATAATAAGGCAGATTTACAAATATATTTGTGACTCTGATCCCTTTCGTCATTTACGCTTGCAAAGGGATTCCTCCTTTCCTAGTGTCTTAATACAGGTTTCCCCTAAGTTTGATCCTGATAAAAAATTTAAGTGCAAATAGTTCTCCCAGGGTTGAACCCAGAAAACATTGGTAGGGTTATGGGAAAATGAGGTGATAAAGGAAAGCAGCCAAAAGGAGTCTGTTATCAAGCTAGCCGCCACTGTACACTCAATCCCACTAGAGAATACTAGAAGCCCAGAGTACAGCCTGCATCAGAATTATCCCCTACAAAGGAGGGACAGTCATTTCCTACCTTCCAAAGGGGAGAGCTGCTTTTCGATGGTGTCAGTTCCTTGGAAAGTCCAGCTTGCTGCAGGAATTGGCAAAGTGGGTGGCTGGCTTCAGAAATAGGCTTCAGGCAAAATAAGGCAGAGGTGGGCTTGGGAAATTGAGCTGCTAGGCAGTCATGTGGGATGTGAGTGACACTCATAATATCCATTACCTTTGGGAAGAGGAATCAGTATCACCTCAGGGATTTCCTTCAGGTCTGAGTGACCAGAGAGTGCCTTAGATAAAACTATCCACTGGCAAAGGAATTTTGAGGGTCTTCTTCCACCTTGATCTCTTCCTCGTTCAAGGGTGTTTCTGTAGGTAAACAGTATGTATTGGCACCTAAGTTCAGGGGAACTTAGAAGGACACTTGTCTTCAAGACTCTTTCTTTCCCAGGATCATGAGACCTGAAGTTCCTTAGTTCATTGGTTAAATTATAAATTTGGGGAGGGGCACAAAAAGTAAATTAAAAACTTAACCTTTATTATATACAGTATGAATTAAGCCCATTGAAACTCTGACTTGAGAGGTTTGATATAATAGGAGTGATGGATGTGAGGTGTATTGGTGTATGACAGGGTGTTTATGACATGTGTATGTATGTAGGTGGTCTGTGTGTTGTATGTGTCTGTGTTGAAGGTATAAAAGAAGGTATGTCCCAAAAGTATCAAGCCAATGTCAATATAATTAAAACTATTTACGCAGCCAATACTTTTGGGACAGACCTCGTGCATGGTGTGTGAAGGTTTTTACATGAGGAACCTATTCATCAAAGTGGTACACACATGTGCAGATTTCACTAAGGGATATCTCTGTCTTTTCCCTAAGGACCTGGTCACTGTGACCGAAAGTCCCTTAAAATGTCTTATTCTGATGTTCTCCCACCTTCACTCCATCCGGTGGTGGTGTTGCTTTCAGGTTAGCTTCAACTTTTAGGTGCTGCTGGCTGTGCTGGTGGGAAGTTTTGAAGTGCTCCTATATTTCCAGGTAACTCAATAATGAATCATAAATCTCCAGAGACCAGCAGGAAAGGCTCAGGCCCTGGGCCAGAAGGACAGTCAGGCATCATAAAATCGGCCTAGTTTAAATTTTAAAAAATATCTAAAATAAGATGCCTTAAACAAGAAGGCCAGACAGTTCTTGAACTTGGAGAAAGTAAGGCAAGAATGGTTGAAGATCAGAATGAACCCAGGAATTACCTATTTTCTATCAGCAGTGCCTGACTTATTTCCAGTCTCCTTACAGCCAAGAAATACAATCATCCTGTCTCTACACTAATAGAATGTTCTATGACCATCCAAATCCAAAAACCTCCGGTGCCCCTAGAGTACCTGGAGATCACCTGGAGGGTTTTGAGAACACTTCTGCCTTAGAAGACCCTAGAGGTTTTTATACAATTGGTTTGGGGGCATACTGGGCATGGAACTTTAAAGTTTTCCTCAGCCAGGGCTAAGAACATTGCACCGAATTAACTCAAGTTTAGAGAGGGCATACCACAGAGTGTCTTAGCTATTGATAAATGTCTAATTATAATCTTAAAATTAATATCTCCAGAACGACACTTGTGATTTATCACCAAATACCCAAATCTCCTAGTCTTCCATTTGTTCAGGACAAAAATATGAGTCATCCTCAACTTCTCTTTCTCATACCCAACATTCTACCTGTCTGCAAGTATGGAAAGCTCAGCCTTCTAAATGCGTCTGGACAGCCGTGTTCTCTCACCATCTAAACATTTACCATCTGATTCAAATTAATACTGTTTACTCACCTGTGTTGTTGCAATAGCCTTCTAACCCATCTTCCTCCACTTGTCTCTGTATGCCCCCTTCAGTCCCATCTCACACAGCAGTCAGATGGGCCCTATACATAATAAATCATGTCCTTCCTCCATTCAAAAGCCTCCAGTAGTTTCTCATCCTACTATGAGTAAAAGCCTGAATCTTATATATCCCATTATGTTCAATAAGGTGTGAGAATTTTAGAGTCAAATAAAATTAAATAGACATAGTAGGACTTCTCAAAACTTATATATTATGTATTATTATGGTCGCCAAAGAGGTGTATGTAGTGTCTTCCAAACTCAGCCAAGAAAACTTTTTTGGAAAAGAATTGTATCATCCCCACTTTTAATTGGCATTGATGTTAACTAACTTTGCTGTTCATAGGAAAGGGAATTGGACGTGTCTGAGCAGAAATGTTATGGAACACAAGTGGTCCTGCTGTCTGTCCCCACCCTCCGGACAAAAGTCCAGAGGCAGAGTTTTGGTGATAAAGGAAAAGAGTCTTTATTCAAAATCAGTCACTTAACCCTATCAAGTCACAACTTTGATCACTAAGCCTATCAGTTAAGGCTAAACTCTAACACTCCGTTTTTCTATCTTTTCCCCTGTTAGTTTCTATAGGGTTAACTTACAAACTAAAATAGCATAAGACACAAAAGCTACACCATTCTGGAAGAACAGCCAGCTTCTGCCTCAGAGTCGGTTCACCCTAGAACACCCAAAGAATAACCCTACCACCCTCTGCGAGGCCAGCCCGATCCTAGGCTGTGCCGGAGTTCCTTCCCATCCAAAATATGTCTGTTGGGAAATGCAGGCAGCTGCAGCACCATCATCCAAGCATCTTCAAGGAAGAACAGCCTGAGAGCCAGAGCTTGAGAGGGAGCCAACTCAGGAGCCAGAAAATCTGAGCCAAAAAGCCAGCCCTCTTTTTATTTCCATTGGCTCTGGAAACAGCTTCTCAGCCAATCCTGTCCTAGATTGCTTTCCATTGCCTCAGCAAACTCCGTCTATGGCCCCTCCTACTTCTCCCAGTGATCTTAATCATGTCTCTCTGTATGGGAAGCAAAAGACCACTGAAGAACGTGGCTTAGCTCCTCACTTTTATAACCAGGTCAGGAATATAGACCAAATAGTTGAATTTCTGTTTGTGTTCTTTTTTTCTAGCTTCTGAATTTGATAATCAAAAATGATAGCCAGTTGGTTAATTGTTTTTGATTTAAAAATTAATAATAAAGATTCACCATGCTTTTAAGAGTGATGGTTAGTATGAGAGGGTTCAGAGTATAGATGAAGTTGATATCCTATGTGTTTAAATTAGAAAACAATTATTTAATTTGAAAAGGCATATGTCTCTTTAAAAATGAATTACATATTTTGTTTCTTAGCTGGTCAAGAAATACTATTTGAATATCCTAAAGGCCCTTAAAGAGCAAGGTACTCATGTAAATTGATACCAATCAAAATTATCCTCAGTTGACTGATATCTTATTTAGGGCATAGAAATTGGATGGTTTAAGGACTATATTACCGTGCAAGCTTGAAACTGGTGTTAGGTAAGGAATCACATTTTTCCTAGAATAGCTGTAGAGAGAATACTTTCCATCCCTGTATGGTTGAATCAATGTAGCAGTGGTGGCTTTTTGAAACCCAGAAATAGCTTTACAGACTTGCTATTTGAGCTCATTGAAAGTAATAGGTTTCTATAGAGCATGGCCATGTTATGAATTTTACACGCACTAGGTTCTAGGCCCACATTAGCGCATTTCACAAGCCCTTCTCTTTTATTTCTAGGCCTCAATCTGAGGTCAAAGAAGTTCAGAGTTTGAGACATAACCTGGCCCAGCTGTCCCCTTTTATGCCTGCAGCTGTGCAAATGACACTGTTGTTCTTCCTTCAAAACCTGATGTCTCTTCCTATTTCCCCAGCTGAGCTCAGACAAAGAGCAACAGATGACATATTTCTACAAACACAGCATGTTTGTTTTGGTATAAATACATAAAAAGATCAAGAAAGTTAAGCCAAATTTTGCAAGGCCAGAGGTGTTACCAAGAGAAGTCATTACAACCACTTGACAAAAAAAAAAAAAAAAAAAAAAAAAAAAAAAAAAAAAATTTACAAAAAAAAAAAAAAAAAAAAAAAAAAAAGAAAAGAAAAATATTTGCCAAAAATAACAAAGAAAGAGCTCACATTTCTCCCTTAAAATTTTATAGCCAGAGAGGAAAAAAAGCAATACTGTGAGGAAGAAGCACTCTTCTCTTAAGTGTCTTTGAAGCCAATAGATTTCAATTAAATGCCTATTAACTCAATTAGGGCTGCTTTATATTTAATTACAAGTTAACAAAAACAGCTATTGTGTTCATTGTTGATTGTGGTTATGTTCCCATTTTCAAATATTATTTGCTTATATTTCCCATTGTCTTTGAAGATTTTCACAAAGCATTATGCTCAGAAACAGATGTACGTGTTGGGCTTTAAAATTAAATGTCTTCATTTTCATTGTTTACTGATATAATATTTATATAGTAGAAGCTTCTCCTCCCTCAATTAATCATTCAATCTGAGTGTTTGATTTAGGAATCCCCTTTGGTAAACAGGAAAAATTTATGAGTGAAGTAAATGGCTATACATGGCAGATAGGAAAGACATGCAAGAAAATATACTCAGGCACAACTAGAATACTAGGGAAATTTTTTTTTTTGCTGAGTGAAGGAGAATGTCCCAGAGGAAAAAGTAGTATATCTTTTATATCAAAAATACCTTTGCATAGCTCTGACCATTGTGGCTCAATTGGTTGGAGTGCTGTCCCACAAAGCAAAAAATTGCCGGTTCAATTCCCAGTCAGGGCACATGTCTGGGTTGTGGGTTTGGTATTGGTCAGGGTGTGTAATGAGAAGCAAATGATCAACGTTTCTCTTTCTTCTTTCTCTTCTCTCTTAAAAAAAAAAAAAAAAAAAAAATAGGGTGCAAGCCAGGTCTTCAGGCAGGTCTGTGGCTGGAGGCAGGTGAAAGGCAACCATACATTGATGTCTCTCTCCCTCTCTGCCTCTTTCCCTTCCCCTCTCTCTAAAAATAATAAATAAAATATTTTTAAAATACCCCTGCATATATGACATGAGTTAGTCAAATACCTAAAAATGTTAAGTATAATATGCAACATTAGATAGTAAGTGCTATGGAGAAAATTTTTAATAGGAAAAAAAGATAGAAAGTATGGGAAAATATGAGTACAATTTTTAAAAGGGAGCCAAGGAAGATATCACTAGAAAATTGACATTGAGCACAATCGTGAAGGCAGTGAGGGAATGGAACTGATAGATAACACTTGGAGAAAGAGGTTAGGATAATGGAAATGGCCCTAGAGATGGGAGCCTGCCTGTCAGGACCAAGGGTTAACAGAGAGGCCCATGTTGCTGGGCAGAGTAAATGCAGGGGTAGAGTGGCAGGGAATTAGTAAAGAGAGATTATGGGAGGCACCAGGTTCCTGGGTAGAGTTGAAACATCTGCAGTGTGTGCACTGCATAAAGAAGCCAGCCGAGGGAGAAAGTCAGGGCTGTCATCCTCTCAGCCCTCTATTTGCCAATTTGTGAGATATAAGACTCTGGGATATGTCTGCATCTGTCAAGGGGTTTCATTCTTATAAAAATACCAGCCACTTAAATGAGGTTTAGGGATGCAGAGCTGAGAAGGCCCAGACTGGGTACCTTTTAAAAAATTGACCAAGTTCTTCCTATAGGCATCTAGACCATTGTTATGACATTGGTTTTAATTCTGGAAACAATGGAGTCCTCTGAAGGGCTTTGAACATAGATATGACATGATCTAATTTGTTTAATTAGAACAAGCTGTCATCTCTGTTTAGGATAGACCAAAGAGAGCACCTTCAGGTGCTTGGAAATCAGTTAGCAAGCTATATGAATCTAGCTATGGGATGATGATGACTCGGCCAGTTAAGTAGTAGAGGCTATGGTGAGAAATGGTGAGGTCTGGGAGTTACAGTCAAAAGAATTTACTCATGACATGAGTTTGAGATGTGAACAATATAAAAGGATCAAGAATAACAGCAAGTATTTCGTCCAAGCAAATGAGTGGATGGGGTTTTCATTACTGAGATGGAAAGTCTCTGACAGGAACAGGGCTAAAGATTAGAGAAAAACAAGGAAGACAGTTCTTGCCATATTAGATGTAATATATTTATTAGCCCTTCTAGTGGAAAGTCAAGTAGGCAGTTAAGTCTGGAGTTCAGGTTGGAAGTACTAACTTCAGATATAAATCTGGAATCACTAGTGCACACCATGTTTTTTTTTTAATAAAGAGACTGAATAAAGTCAGAGAGTAAGTGTATATTGGTAGAGAAGAGGTGGAAATCTTGAGCCTTGCAATCCTCTAATATTAAGATACTAAAGAGATAAAGGGAAATAGATTCAAGAGTTGAAACATGAGCTACCAATAATAACATAGGAGAAAACCCTTTAATGTGTAAAGACTTAGAAACCAAGGGAAGAAAGGAAAAGTGAGTGATTAGCTGTGCAACGTGTTGACTGATATCTGCCAATGGTCCACCATAGGGTTTAGCAGTGTGGAGGTCCCTGGCACATTGGCAAGAGAAGTTTGACCTTAATGAGCAGCAAAGAAAAAGCCTCATTGGAGCAGGTTTAAGAGAGAATGAGAGTGAGCAATGGAAGAGGTAGCGTGTTGGACACTTTTGAAAGAAGTTTAAAAGAAAGGGAAGAAATGTGGCAGTAGCTGGAAGCAAAGATGGATCAAGAAAGTTCTGCTTTTCAGTTGGAGGAAATAACAACACATTGCTGTACCAAATGATGAATAGATTGCAGGAGGAAAAAGTTGATGAAGCAAGAGAGTGAAAAAAATAATTCCCACATGCTTTCAGGGGATGGGATATAGGACACAAGAGTACAGTTTAGCCTTAGTTAAAACCATAAGTATTGCAGAATAACAGAGGGGGAAATAGGATTAAAGGACATGGATGGAGGTAAGTAGGTAAATGTGATAGTGGGAATTTGTGCAATTTCTCTTTTGAATGCTTGTACTCCCGTTGAAATGATGAGATAGATCATCAGGTATAAGTAGGACAAGCAAAGCCATATTGAAGTCTTGAAAAGAAGGAGAAAGCATGAGACAGTTGTCTATGAGAACAGGAGCATCAATTGTCTAGCCAAATAGGGCATTTTGGCCAGGCAACAATAAAGGCCAGCTGTGCTCAGCTCAATGGGCATATAAGATGAATAGGTAGAAAATCTAATTTAATTATGGCTGGATCTTGCCAGGTGAATAGGTCAAAGCAAAAGTTGAAAGTATATCCAAGGGAGCAATTCTAGTGATTGATTCTAGAAGTTAAGCCACATAGAGCTGTGAGGTCATAAGGAGTTTTGGGACAGTGAATAGATATGATAGGAGCAAAGGAGTATAGATTTTAACCCAGGGGTTGAAGAATGATAGAGCAGGATGACCAGAGAATGACCAGAAAAGGGAGAGAGATACTTGAAACAGAGGCCATGAAGGCTTTGTGTTAATGGTGATGATAATGTGTGTGGAGTGACTATGGGTATGAATGGCTGAGGTAGGGAGGTGGACAAAATCACTGGAGGAAAAGAAGTCAGGGAATTGACAGGCATTGGAAGCATATCTATGTCATTCTCTTTTTTTTTGTTTGTTTTTTGTTTTAAGATTTTATTTATTAGTTTTAGAGAGAGGGGATGGGAGAGAGACAGAGAGGGAGAGAGACATCAATGTATGGTTGCCTTTCACCTGCCTCCAGCCATAGACCTGGCTGGAGACCTGGCTTGCAACCTGGTTATGTGCCCTGACTAGGAATCAAACCAGCGACCTTCGGTTTGCAGTCTGGCACCTTATCCACTGTGCCATCAGCCAGGGCTTATGACATCCTCTTTCAGTCAAGAGTGCTATCACTCACCTGAGGTTCTTCTTTCTTTTAATGTGTTAGAGCTTTTGAAAAACTAAACATTATATTTCAAAATACTTTTAGATTTACATAAAAATTATGAAAGTAGTATAAAGAGTTTCCATATACCCTATTTTCCCTATTAGTAACATCTTATATTAGTATGGTGTATTTGTTAAAATTAACAAACAAATACTAACATACGATTATTAATACAAGTTCACTATACACACACGCACACACGCACAGAAATAAATACCATATGTGAGGCTAAACCAGTAACCTGAAGACCTAAGAACTAAATAAATGCTCTAGCTTTAAGCTTCTGTTTTTGGAGTTAGCTTGTTATGTAGCAGTTGTGACAATAGACAACAGATAGAATAGGAAACTCACACCTGGATGTTTCAGGGAGCAGAGAGAGAGGACGGACTGGGAACATCAGTGAAAAGAATGGCAGGCAGTTTCCCAACTCCCAGGACCAGGGCTATGGAGAGAATATCACAATTTTAATGTTGATTTCTATATAGTTTTTGAAAATCTATTTTATTATTTAATAGCATAAATAAATGGTACTTTTTAGATTATAAAATCTTGCAAATCGCATGCTTAGGCTATTAATTATGACAAACCAGAAAGGAGATATTTTGTTATTATAGCTGTAATATAATTCTGTTTTATCAGCTAATGTGCACTATTCTTTTCTCTCTCTCTCTCTCTCTCTCTCTTTTTTTTTTTTTTTTCTTTTCAGCCTAGCATAACAGAGGACCAAAAGTGTATTGTATTGGGGTGGCCAAAAGGTTTGTTTGTTTCTTTCCATAAGACGGCTTTAGTAGCACTTAGTTGTCAGGACTTCATTTGACACAATATTTTTTAGATTGCATTGTTATAACTGTCAAGTCAGCATGCATTAAAAACTTATCAAAATTGGTGAGTTTTTTTGTAGCCATTTTAACATTGAAGATGGAAAAAGTATGCAACATTTTGGGCATATTATTCTTTATTTGTTCAAGAAAGG
The DNA here is from genome assembly GCA_004026585.1 of Noctilio leporinus. Lineage (NCBI taxonomy): Eukaryota > Metazoa > Chordata > Mammalia > Chiroptera > Noctilionidae > Noctilio > Noctilio leporinus. Next base: position 102,875 of record PVIW01005161.1, read on the forward strand.
TAAAAACACAACTGAGCTGCAAGAAAAAATGATTTGTGCAGTGTATGGAAAAGATGCTATGACTGATCAAACATGTCAAAAGCGGCTTATGGAGTTTCATACTGGAGAACCTCACTAGATGATGCTCCACAGTATGATAGGCCATTTGAAGTTTAGAGCAATCAAATCAAGACATTGAGAACAATCAACATTCTACTACGTGAGAGATAGCTGACATAGTCAAAATGTCCAAGCCAGTGAAGTTATTGGTGAAAATGAAAATGTGTCTTTTGTTTTACAGAAATAAAATATAGACTTTCTGGCCAGCCCAATATAATTGTGTGATATAACTATGCTATATTTTAATTTGCCTTTGAAATGTCATTTAGACAGATAGCCATGGGTAGATAGCAACAAATGAAAATGTCTATAAGTACAGCAATATTTAAGGAAAGTGTAAAGTAGATCAAAATAGGAAGACTAATATAAATTGGCAAAGAGATGAGAGAGAGAGAAAGAGAGAGAGAGGGTGAGAAGAGATCCTTTTTATCCACAGGTACAATATGTTGAAAAAACAGTTATTCCAAATGTAGTGGTTGCTGTTGGTCCCCTATTGTGGTCCCTGCTGATGATGTTCTCTGATAAACATCTCCAGGCTACACACCTCATTGGAGACTGCTCTCTACCATAAATTATCTGTCTCACTAGGGATCTTCTATATCACTACTCCTGGGGAAACCTGCATGGATACAAAGTGCCCAGCCTCTTGTCTTAAGGTGAGACTAATTCAGGTTTAATTCACACTTTGGAGGTGGTTGTGCAATGAGGATGAGGTTAATCTCCAGAGAAGACTACACCCTTGTTCAACTCTTCCCTCTCCTTCACCTTGTTTTCTTGACTCTTCTTTTCCTGAGAAACTTCCCTCAATAGATCACATGCACTGAAATTCCCATCTTAAGTTTTACTGAACTCAAGACATCTATAAATTTTCATATCTTTTCACAAAGCTAACTTTTAATTCCATTTCCTGAATATTGAAGATTCCAACTGTGTGTGTGGATGTGTTTCCACTAAGAAGTTTTGCTCAGAAAGAAAATACCTAACACTCTGTCCCTGAGTCATGTTGTCTGTTTGCTGTCATTCTGCACCCACCCTCAGTCCAAAAAGGCATCTATCAGTTGGTCATGTCACAGACTGAAAGAGCTCAGTCAGCAGGAAGAGAACGATTCTTCAATTCATCTTGCAACATGGTTCTGTTAGACTTGGCAGTTCCTCTGGAGCATCGTGAGAGAGAAGTGCCTGGGCTCCGAGCTTGGTGCTCAAAATCACGAGGGACAATTCACATGTTATTTACTGTGACATTTGCCTCTGCATCCTACATCCTTCTGACACAGTGCATTCTTAAGATCAAAATCATCAGCCTGAAAGGCGCTGTCAGGGAGATGTTTTTTTAAGGTACAATGTTGTTTGTGTGTTTACTTCCACCCTTTACTGGCCCTTTGATAAGTAACTGGGTGAAAGGAAGAGGTAGTGGGGACTCAGGGCTAAATGAAGCTTCTAGCGTACTTATAGTAATCTCCTTTGTAAAATAACATAAATTCTAAATGTCAGCATAGAGGTGCTTTCTGGAGGGTAGAAATCTTTTGATTATTTCTACCTCAGGGGTCTTGGGAGAAGAAAGGAGTTAGTTTTCATTCAGAAAGTGAAAGAGAAGGAAATCTTAAATATGTTGTTTTTTAATTTTATATTATTTGGTGTACAGTCAAATATATGTGACATACATGCCAAACCAGCTGGCATTTTGTGAAGAACCCAGGACCATTTCAAATGGAAAATTTTGTGGATGCAATAATGGGAGCAAATTTCCTGGAAAAGGAGACAATAACAGGCTGAGTTTGAGCAAGATTGGAATAGAGTTGAGGGTAAGAAACTCTATGCAAAGAATTTAAAATGTGTTGCTGGTTTACTATATGCCAGGTACGTTTACTAGTCTCCTAAGTAAGCTCATGTAATTCTAATCAAAACCCATGAAATAGGTATCCATTCAATTCCTATTTCACAGTAAGGGGCATAGTCTTCGGGAAATTAAAGCAATATTTCCAAGATGGCAAAATGTGCAAGTGACTAATAAAGTCTTTCCAACTCCTAAGATGTTTTTACTCTTCCTATAATGATATTAGAAGTGACTATCTCACAAAGCACTGTGGCTGGGGACAAACGGGTTAATATTTATAATTAATCCCATGGCTAAATGGCACCTACAAGTTTTTATAGCCATTAAAAGCAGCCTACTATACTGAAAAACAGTATCACCTCTGTTATCATTTGATGTATATTCTCTGGCAAATTAATGAACAACTTGCACTTTGGTTTATTCACTCTTACCTAGGGCAAATAAAGTCTTAGCTTTTGGAGTTTTTGTAAAGATTAAAGATGATATATGTGTAGGGTCTGGTACATAGCAGATATAATACATGACAATTAATTCCCTTGATTATTTGCTGAGCCTACTCCAAGGACAATCTAGCCCTGGGCCCCATAGAGGAAACCTAGGTAAGTTGGTGGACATTACTCAAGGCCCTTCAGCCTCACTGTCATTGAGGAGATGAAAATTCCATGGGTGAAAAAAGACATCGTTAAAGGAAACAGCAAGCTACATTTCTTATCAGAGAAATATTTTAAAGAAAATGCCACTCACAAGATTACATTTTCCTTTATTCCCATATACACTCTGTTCTAGCCATTCTGAAGGATTAGTTCACTGCAACCCTACTGTTCCCTCTGGCTCTGTTGACCAATCACCATATCTAGGTCTGTGTGGGTATCTCATGCTTCTGATACCAGCTTAGACATTATTTCTCCGAGAATCCTTCCTTGAGCTGCTAGATGCTTCCCTATCATATGCTAGAGTACCTTATATCTCCTCTATGGAAGCATTTATCCCTCTGGTTGTAACTGCTCATTTACCCATGGAACTGGAATATAACTGGGAGTGTATTATGGCCAAGACACTGGAAAATATTGATTTTTCAAAGATAACTGTTGAGAGCAACAAATACTTTCTTGCAAAAATACCAGTACCAGTAGGCATGTTTAAAGTTAAAAACAAAAACAAAAAACATTTTAAAGCATTTTCTTTAGCTATATCTTTCTCTTTCAATATCTTCCTCACACCTGCGAGATGCTTCAAACAATGGGAACAACAAACACAAAAGCGTAAGTTAGTCTCTTTGCTATTTCTTTCTGTCTTCCCCGATAGTATCTTTTAAAAGAAGCCCTCATGTTTTTTCCTTTAATCCTTCTTCATCCATAGCACGGATCTTTATTATTATGATCAACCTAACTTCTTTACTTTTTTTTTTTTTTTTAGATTTCTTTTGCTTTTTGCATTACTAAGAAATGTGAAGATGACTAGCAAGTAAGAATCAACAATTGGGAAGGTGAAATGGAGGAGAGAAGAAGGAAGGCTGTATATATTTACACATATACACGTTTGGTTCCTTCTTCTGTTTCTTTAAATATACCCTAACCACACTGAAGATAAGCCTTAGGTCTTACTAAATAGTACAGGGTGCACACAATAAAGTGGCAACATTAACATTTTAGTAAAGTAAACAACATACTACAAAAGTGTTGTATTTTGAAATAAATGTATTCTTTTATATAAATACATAAAATAGTCATTATTATTTTTTAATTGTTAAAAAAGTCTCCATTTACTGCAATAATAGACAATTCAACTTTGGAATCTTGAACACACTTTAATTAACTTTTGTTTATCCATGGACATCATCATGTGTTCTATATTAGCTTTAACAGCCTCTTTATTGGGATGAGGTTGTTTATTAGCTTCGCTTTCACAAATGTTGCATACACAGTAGTCTAAAGGATTTGCATCTGGTGAACTAGGTGGTCAGATTTCCTTTGACTAGAATTCAGGAACATTGACAATGAGAAATTCTTGCCTCTTTTTGGTATTGTGTGCTGGTGCCCCAACTTGTTGGAAGATAAAATGATGTTCATTTGTGACTTGCTTCATCCACAGTACAACTACTTATCTCAAAACATCAAGGTAAACATCCTGGATCTTCATTGATGATCTTCTGGGTTCTATGTACAATACCTGGACTTATAAGATCCTTGCATACCTTATGCATTTTCCTTATTGGTGTGGCGACATCAGGATCAGCACCATATACCTTCTTCACATTGTAAACCGTACATAAAGGAATGTTATTGAAGTCCGCAATTTCCTTAGCAGTTGGCCCTGCATGCAGTCCAGAAATTATGACTGCATTAACATGGTATTCCTTTAACATGATGGTTGCTCTCAGAATGTAATACTTTATGTCTGAAATAATAAAATAAATTATAACCTTAGAAACATAGTTTTTCAAAATTAATAAGAAGCACATGAAATAAGGAGATGCAAAATTATTGCCAAATTATATTTATATATTTAAGCATATAACCAAGTGAGTAAAGACAAATGGAGAAAATGGAGGAAAATAAACTTTCTATAAATGTCACCAGTTAAACAAATTAGTCTACTTTTGTTTTTAAATTTTTGTTTATTTTTTCAGATTTTATTTATTATTTTTCAGAGAGGGGGGAAGGGAGGGAGGCAGAGAGGGAGAGAAACATCAATGTATGGTTGCCTTTCACCTGCCTCAAGCTATGGATCTGGCTGGAGACCTGGCTAGCAACCTGGTTATGTGTGCCCTGGCTGAGAATCGAACCAGTGACCTTTGGGTTTGCAGGCTGGTGCCTTATCCATTGTGCCACCAGCCAGGGCTAGTCTGCTTTTAAAGTTTGTGTATATTAGCCTTTGTTTTTTTCTGAGCTAAGAACACTCATGAAGTGACTCCTTTTTCACTATTAACAAAGAATTAAACCTCATCGTATGAATAGAATTGACCTAAAATAGTTCAATGTCCAATATCATTCTTAAGAAATTTATTAGGTCTGAAGCAAATTACCCTTAATGGCCTCTGAGCTCCATTTTACTTCATGGTCAAGTAGTTAAGTAAAAAAAACAAAACAAACAACAACAACAACAACAAAACAACAATAAAAAAAAAAACATAGTTTGATATAGTCCCATTTGTTAATTTTTTCCTTTTATTTCCCTTGCCCTAGGAGATAGCCAATAAAATATTGCTATGAGCAATATCTGAGATTTTTCTGCCTATGTTTTCTTCTAAGATTTTTATGGTTTTGGGTCTAATATTTAAATCTTGAACACATTTTGAGTTTATTCTCATGTATCTCATGTATTGCTGATATGAGAAAGTGGTCTAGTTATATTTTTCTGCATGTATCTGTCCAATTTTTCCAACACCGTTAGTGAATAAACTATCTTGAGCTAATTGTATATGCTTACTTCCTCTGTTGAATGTCAATTGACTATAAAGGTGTGAATTTATTTCTGGGCTGTTTATTCTGTTCCATTGATCTATGTGTCTGTTTTTATGTCAGCACCATGCTGTTTTGATTATTATGGCCTTATAGTATAGTTTGATATAAGGTATCTTGCTTCCTTCAACTTTTTTCTTTTTACTTAGGATCACTGTTACTATGTGGGGCCTTTTATGGCTGTACATAAATTTCTGAAATATGTGTTCTAGTTCTGTGAAATACATAATTGGTATCTTAGTAGGAATTGCATCAAGTCCATGGATTGCTTTGGGTAGCACAGACATTTCAATGATGTTAATTCTTCCTTTCCAAGAACATAGTATGTGCTTCCACTTATTTGTATTTTTTTCAATTTCTTTCTTCAGTGTCTTAAAATTTTATGAGTATGGATCTTTTACATCCTTGGATAGATACTTTATTCTTTCTGAAGCAATTGAGAATGGGATTATTTTTTTAATTTCCACTTCTGATAGTTCATTATTGGCATACAAAAATGCAACTGATTTTTTAATATTAATTTTGTATCTTGCTACTTTGTTGAATTATTTATCAGTTCTAGTAGTTTTGTGATGGAATTTCTAGGGTTTCTATGTATGATATCATGCCATCTATAAATAAAGACAATTTTATTTCTTCCTTTCGAATTTGGATGCCTTTTATTTTTCTTCTTGTCTGACTGCTATGGCTAGGACTTCTAGTACTATTTTGAACAAAAGAGGTAAAAGCAGACATTCCTGTGTTACTCCCAATTTTAAGAAGAACACTTGTAATTTTTGCCTGATGAGTATGATGCTGGCAGTGGGTTTGCCATATATGGCCTTTATTATATTTGTGTAGTTTCCTGCTATTCCCAAATTGCTGAGTTTTTATCATAAATGGGTGCTGGTTTTTATCAAATGCATTTTCTGTATTTATTGATATGATCATGTGTTTTTTAGCCTTCATTTTGCCTATGTAGTGTATCATATTTATTGATTTGCACATGTGTACCAACCTTGTGTTCCCAGAATAAATCCCACTTGATCATGGTGTATAATCTTTTAGATGCATTGCTATGTTTGGTTTGCTAATATTTTGTTGAGGATTTTAGCATCTATGTTCATAAACATAGATGTTTTAGAATTAAGATAATTAGAATAATGCTAAAAAGGTTTTGCACATAAAGGACACCATCAACAAAACAAAAAGACAACACACAAAATGGGAGAACATATTCACTGATACATCTGTACAGGGTTAATATTTAAAATTGATAAAGAACTTATAAAACCCTGGCTGGTGGCATAATAGATAAGGTGCTGGTTCAATTCCCAGCCAGAGCATATACCCAGATTTCAAGCCAGGTCAGTCTGGAAGCAGGTGAAAGGCAACCATACATTGATGTCTCTCTCCCTCTCTGCCTCTCTCCTTTCCCCTCTCTCTGGAAATAAAAAATAAAATCTAAAAAAAAAAAAAAAAAAAAAAAAAAGAACTTATAAAATTCAATACCAAAAATAAACAAACAAACAATCCAATTAAAAAATTTACAAAGAACCTGAACAGACACTTATCCAAATAGAACATATAAATGGCTAATAGACATCTGGGAAAAATTCTCAATGTCACTAATCATCGGGGAAATACAAATGAAAACTACAATGAAACATCACCACACATCAATCAGGATGGCTATCATCAATAAATGAGCAAACAATAAATACTGGAAAGAATGTGGCGAAAGAAGAAACCTTGGGTACTATTGGTGGGAATGCATATTGGTGCACCCACTATGGAAAGCTATGGAGATACCTTGAAAAATTAAAAATAGAATTGCCTTTTGACCCAGTGATACTACTGGGAATATATCCAAGAAAACCCAAAACCCTAATTCAAAAGAACATAAGTAATCCTATATTCATTGCAATGCTATTTACAATTGTCAAGATTCAGAAGCAGCCCAAGTGTCCATCAGTAAATGAGAAGATACAATAACTATTGGCCATTTGCATAATAGAATACAATTGTGCAATTAAAAAGAAGAAAATTTTACCCTTTGCAACAGCATGGATAGACCTGGAGCACATTGTGCTAAGGGAAATAAGCCCGTCAAAGAAAGACAAATAACATACTATTTCTTTATTTCATGCATGTGGAATTTAATAAACAAAACTGAACAAGCACAACAGAGGCAGACTCATAGAGAGCAGAATGAGATGACAGCTATGGGGAGGCAGTTAGGGGGTGGAGGGATTAAAAAACAAAAGGAAAAAAGACTGACTCATGGACACAGACAACAGGATGGTGATTGCAGAGGAGGGACTGAAAGGGGATGAAAAGTAATGGAAAAATGCAATAAAAATAGCCTCCAGGGATAAAGTTTTAAGTTTTTTGTTAAAAAAGTTTATTTGTGCTCTGGCTGGTGGCACAGTGGACCCAAAGGTCGATGGTTCGATGCCCAGCCAGGGCACGTAACCAGGTTGCAAACCAGGTCTCCAGGTAGATTCATGGCTGGGGGCAGGTGAAAGGCAACCATACATGATGTCTCTCTCCCTCCCTGCCTCTCTCCCTACCCCTCTCTTTAAAAATAATAAACAAAACCTTTTTTAAGTTTATTTATTATATTTCCATCTATTGTAAGTACATTGGAATTCTCCTCACATTTTACTGCAATCCAGAGGCTAGTCAATGTACTAAAGTTGACCTGTTGTTAAACATTCACTTTTACTTGGCCTAGTTTGGTAGGAAAATAGTAATGTGCAAAGCTGAGCAAAACCCATGGAAATATGGTAGTTCATTAACGTATATCCTCACCTCCATTTCTCCTCCTTTATCCATGAAGAAAGGACAGGCAAAATTATGGCCATATCAGACAAACCAATCCTTGCAACTCAAATGATATATCACTTCTGCAGGGTCTAATGGCCTCAGCCATTAGAATGTTCATGTATCATTAAGAAGACTTTCAAGAGGGATGTCACATATCATACAGGAGTGAGACCTTTACTCTCCATACTTAGCATTAACACTCTTTAGCAATTTGTAATTAGCAACATTTCTCAATAAACCCATGGAATTTTAGGCATTAGAAATAAATAGTAATAGTAAGATACTTAGGGGTCAAGTTGGACTAATGGTTGGTTGCCTTTTAAGTCCCAACTGGCAGAACAACATTAACCCAGCAGTAGTTGGAATAATTATCTCCGACATGGGCACTACTTCCTTAAGAAGTAGGAGATAATGTCTCATGTTTCCATCACAAGGATTTTAAATTTGGTGAGGAACACACAAAAGTATGCAAAAGTGATAAATATACATTGTGCTTTCCTGGAGGCCAGACTAGACAGCTTGGAGTCTGCTAGAGAGAACAACTGTAGGTGACAGTACTGTTACAGTCAAATGAGTAGCAGAATGGGTACAAAGGCAGGACCCTCACCATTGCAATCTAGCAAAGAACTTAATAGAGGAAGGTAGCAGAGAGAGACATGCCTCACCCACTAACTCAGCAGCCCTGGGCCTGGTATGATATGGCCAGGTATTCCAAGATCACAAAAAAAACAACAACAAACAAACAAACAAACAAACAAAAAAAAACACCATGCTGATGTGGGAGGAGGGCAGTCTTTGAAATTCTATGTATCATTTCCATTATCTGGGAACAAAAGCCTTTGAAACTGCTTTCTTTCCAAGGCCAGAAAGGTGAGAGAGGGTCCACAGTGTCTGAAGAAAAAGCCCATAAAACAGTTTTGATTGCCTGCCTGCCTGTCATCACACATGCAAGGTGAACAAATGGAGTCTGAAGCAAGATCTGGATTCAGGCCAACCCATTATACCTATGTTTGGTTAGTCACACCTGCCCGAGAAAAGCTGGCACCTCCTTTACTTAATAAATATGTAACTTCTTCACCTCTATCCTGCCAACTATGTAAGTCCTCAGAACAAAGGACCTGCTCTTCTGGCGTTCTTGGTGCTCTTGGCCTCTGGCTGCAAGGCCTCTGGCTACCCTAGGGTGAGCTCGCCACCCTAGTCTTTTTGCCACTCTTGCTTTTTCTATCCCATTCGCTAATAAACTTTGTGTGCATGCTAATAGGCTCACTGATCTGTAATTCTTTACTTCATCATCTAGAAAAACCAGGGTTTCTCCAATAACAGTACCAGTGCAGGTAACTCACTCTTTAAAGCCCACCCTAAGATTTTCAAGTCAAACCAAACAAGAAGTGATAACAACTTACTGAGTAAAAGAACCTATGCTGTCACATAAAGTTTGTCCCAGGGTCCCAGACCTACATCATTAAAAAAGATGAAAATTTTATTTAAACCAGCAAAGACTTCCACACCAGCTACCATTTTGAATATCTTCCTGGTAGCCCTAGTAGCTGTCTTTTTTTTTTCATTGACATTTTTTTTTTTTTTCCATGAAGTAGAACATAAGGGAAGACCAAAAATACAGAAATTATTTATTTTAAAAACTGTGTATTTAACCAATGACAGACTTCACAGAAATAGAAAAAATACTTCAAAAATTTATATGGAGCCAAAAACGCCCACGAATAGCCACCACAATCTTGAGAAAGAAGAACAAGGTAGGAGGAATCACAATCCCGGACTTCAAACAATACTACAAGGCTACTGTCATCAAAACAGCATGGTACTGGCATAAGAATAGACATATAGATCAA
>PVIW01005162.1:0-64613 GCA_004026585.1 Noctilio leporinus
GGCCTGCGAACCCAAAGGTCGCAGGTTCGATTCCCCAGCCAGGGCACATAACCAGGTTGCAAACCAGGTCTCCAGTCAGGTCTGTGGCTGGAGGCAGGTGAAACGCAACCATACATTGCTGTCTCTCTCCCTCTCTGCCTCTCTCCCTTCCCTTCTCTCTGAAAATAATGAAATAAAATCTTAAAAAAAAAAAAAAAAAGAAGTTAGAATAGTGTTTATATTTTTACTCATTTTTTTAAATTGTGGAAAAATAAACATAATGTAAAATTTATCATTTTAACCATTTTTTCCATTTATAAAAGTTTTATTCCACTTACATGAACATAATGCACATGTTCTTAACAATTGTGCTTAGATTGTTCATGAAAATTTCCTAAGACATTAACAAAGCTAACCATCATCTCAAGTTATTTCCCTGTTAACTATTTTTACAGCACATGCATGTTAGGCAAGTATCAAAAAAGAAAATCACAAAAAGCAACCCCCCCAAGAAAAATGCCTAAAAAGGTTAAAATACACGGGTGTTTGTTTGTTTTTTTTTTTTTTTTTTTACCTCTGTGCTTGATGTACATAAAGTAATGAATATCAAGCAATTCATTTTACTGCATCTTTCCTTGTACATTTGTTCTTCGGTTGCCTAAAACATTTAAGTACAAATAAAATGAGTGTAGCAAAAATAATGAAAGCAAACAGCAGGTATCTTTACAAATAATGGAATGTGAACCATTTCTGCCCTTATCCAGAGTAAGCTGGGTCACAACTAAAGGAACATTTCTGCAGTTATAGTTAAAGGTGTGCACAATGAGATTAAGTATTCTACAGACACACACATGGTTTATTTAATGTGTACTATTCACGGAGCATCCATTTCTACTGCAGCCCTCTAAGTGTTCCCAACTAAGTACCCACAACCTGTGACTGGAACCCTTTTATTCCTCACCAGGACAAACCAACATGTAGGCAGTTTTCTTTGCTTAGACATGGAAGCAATCTTAGCACTGGCCCTTGTGAAACCACAATGTGCCAAAAGTACTATGCCAACCATTTATAACTTATATAAAAATTCCACATCCCCACATTGGCCACCTCAAGATGAAAACATAACTCACTAAATATTAACTGGCTCTACTCCCCTAAAACATAAAAACCACATGGGAAATAGAGAAATTCAAATAGAAATAACATAAACCTGTCATAAATGGTAAATAAAAAACTATTTGTGGGACAGCATGGATGATAATGGTCTACAGTGTTAAAATTTTAAAATAAGGCAGATGAAAGTTTGAAGGCTCGTTAATTTTCTCCTCCTTCTCCTGTTTCAGCTTCATCTCCTTGGATATCCAATGTCCACAACGTCAAGTTGTCTCTCAGTAATTGCATTATTAGTGTGCTGTATTTGTATGACTCTTCACTTAATGTATGAAGTTCAGCAACGGCTTCATCAAAAGCTGATTGTGCAAGAGAGCAGGTTTTCTCTGGGGAGTTCAGAATCTCATAATAGAACACAGAGAAGTTAAGGGCCAGACCTAATCTGATAGAATGTGTCAGTTGCATTTCCTTTTTGCTGATTTCAAATGCTTCTTGGTGGCCCTGGCTGGTGGCACAGTGGATAAGGTGCTGGCCTGCGAACCCACATGGTCCCTGGTTCGATTCCCAGCCAGGGCAACATAATGAAATTGCAAGCCAGATCTCCAGCCAGGTCCTTAGCTGGAGGCAGGTGAAAGGCAACCACACATTGACGTCTCTCTCCTTCTCTGCCTCTCTCCCTCTACCCCTCTCTCTAAAAATAATAAATAAAATCTTAAATTAAAAAAAAGCTTCTCGGTATGCTTGTTGTGACTCATCCACAATCCCTTTCTTGTCATCCCCAGCAGCAACCTCAGCCAAGTAAAGGTAGTAAGTCTCCTTTCATTTTCAAATAGAAGACTTTGCTCTCTTCTTGTGAAGCATTAGGGATCAAGAACTTTTCCAAGACAGACAGTACATTATTGCAGACATCTCTTAGCTCAGTCTCAATCTTCTCTCTGTAGTCTCAAACCATCTGCTGTTTTTTCTCAGCACCTTCCGTTTATTGCTCAATACTCAAGATAACCCTCCAAGATGACCTATGGGCCCCTACAACATTTTTATAAGCAACTGAGAGAAGATTCCTCTCCTTATTGGATAATTCAGCTCCTTGCTCAGTTGCAGACTTCATGCAGGCTACCATGTCATCGTATCACTGAGCCTGCTCAGCCAGCTTGGCTTTCTGCACCAGCTCATTTTTACCCATGACTGGGTGCTCTGCGTCTGGAGGGGGTGGTGGCGGACAGACAGCGGTTCAGTAGTCTCTGGGTGACAGCAGCAGCGAGAGCCCATTTTAACCATTTTATTTTATTTTATTATTAATTTATTTTAACTTGTTTTAAAAATATATTTTATTTATTATTTTTAAAGAGAGGGGATGGGAAAGAGACAGAGAGGGAGAGACATCAATGTATGGCTGCCTCTCACCTGCCTCCAGCTACAGACCTGGCTGGAGACCTGGCTTGCAATCTGGTTATGGGCCCTGGTTGAGAATCAAACCAGTGACCTTTGGGTTCGCAGGCTAGTGCCTTATCCACTGCGCCAACAGCCAGATGTCATTTTAACCATTTTAAAGTGTACAATTCATTGGCATTCAGAGCATTCACAGTGTTGTTTAACTATGACCTCTGTCTGGTTCCAGAGCTTTAAGCCGTGCCCATGGATCAGTCACTCCCCATTTCCGTCCTCATGATACTACTTTGGAAGAAGAGGAGAGAATAATGATGGGAGGATACATAATAGAGGGGTTTCTAGATATTAAATGCTTCATTTTTTAAAATGCAGGTGAACAACAACAATAAAATTTAAAAAAAAATTACCAAAGAGCGTAAACATTAATAAAAATGGTGAACACTTAAAAAAAAAATACAGGTGAAAATTATGACTGTGTTCATGTTGTGAAAATGTATTTACATGTACATTTACATTTTTTATATTTTATGTGTCCATTATATCTGAGTACACATAAACGTGTAGACAAATTGATTGTAATGCCTTTCAAAAGATGTTTCTTACCATCAGAGGCAAAGAGAGTGCCGCATCAAACTTTGCCTGGTCCTGATTTTGCCTCAGGGCTGATACTTCTATATCTGTCCATCACCCTGCATGATTTCCACTCCTTGGCTGCCTTGCTTCTCAGTGGATATGGAAGGAGTGTGTCAGGGGAGAGGATGTTCTAGTTCTCCTTGGGCACGGGTTGGTTGTGCTGAGAGCACTCCCAGCCAGGCTGGAATTAATCTTGACATAAAAGCTGAGGAATTTGAAAAGAGAAGGTAGAGGCCAAGGTGAACAGGCTGCCGGGACTGGCCTAAAAGAGCATCAGGGAGCAACCAAGCACTTCAGGAAAGCAAATGACCCTCTAGTCCGTCAATGAGACAGAAGCAGCTACCCCAGAGAGAGATTTTCATAAAGGAAGCCTTCTTCAATCACCTAGATCCACCGAAAGAAGAAAGTACTAAGCAGTATCTACATGTGAAGCTTCCCATCCCTCTCTTTCTGGAGGGAAAGCCACCCTTGTCTCATTGGCTTACTCAAATCTCCATTTTTATCTCCATCCCCTCCAGGCACTCAGTCACTGTTAGCCTCTCCCTCCTCTGTGCTTCCACAGCACCTCTTTGTATTTCTACTAGGCAGCCACCATATTGTGAAATAAGTGTTTGCTGTCAAACTGTGATCTCCTTGATGGCTGGTACTAGGTCTTTTCCATCACTGCATCCTCAGCACCTATGCAGTAAATACCCAACAATTGTTGACCTGATTGTTGAAGGTGGTCTTCTTCTTGCCTTTGACCCTTTCCCCAAGGGGCATGACTATACATTCCTTCCCTTTTCTGTACGGTTTTATTCTTCAATCCTTTCCTTGGTTCCAAGATTTCTTTCATTCTTCAGATATTATTGCATGTTTATGCATGCACTTGTCTTGAAGCTTGTAGTGCAGATTTACAGCCCACTTTCATGTGTAGTACGGGGCTTGTAGTCATCCCACATCTCTCCAGTCCTTCCTTTTCTGATACTTACCCTGCTGCTTCCACAACTCCAGTAACTGAATTTTTAGAGAGGAGTATCCCCTACACATTCAAAGGTGTCAGTCCTGTACTGGCCCTTTTCCTTATTTGTGGAGCCCTTACAATATGCCAGGCACTGTGCTGGTTTATGATCTGGCAGGAGAGACAGTCACAGCCTTAGACTGATTCATTTACTTATTGAACATCCTCTGGAAACATATAGCAAGTCACTGATCTAGCCCTTGGTCAGTCATAGCTTCCTTAAGGAACTGACATTTCTGCCTATGTTCGAAGTTAAGTAAAAAATGGTGGAAGGGAAATTGGTAACAAAGAAGCCAAGGGAACTACAAGCTTAAAGGACGCTGAAGTGTGGAGAATGGAAAGGACAGAATGTTCAAGGATCTTAAAGAAATTGCCAATATTTGAAGTGTGGACTTGGGGGTAGTGGCTTGGATAAGGTTGAAGTAGACAGAGATGGAATAAGACAGCCTTGATGTATGATAAGGCTGCTTTAGACAGGAATCTTTTGGTTGAAAGTGACAAAAATCCACCTAAGAAAAAAGGGAAGCCTTTATTGGCTCACAAGCTAAAAGTTCAGGGCTTTCAAGATCAAAGATGTCATTGAATTTTTGACACTTCTCTGTCTCATCTTTGCTCTCTTTTGTGTTAGCTTTGTTCTCGGGTTGGCCTCTGTGAAATGGTCTTCTGATCCCCTTGTCACATAGAAGCCAAAGATTGGAGTAGAAGGGAATGGAGGTGAGAAGGGCTAATTGATAAGAGCCATTTACCCTTTCACTCTTCAAGACGTTCAAGGTCACCTTTTCAGGCTATGTCCAGAAGTCTTCACTAGACCCCTTGAGAGGACAGAAAGCTTGGCCTTTTAGGGAATTTATGGAGGGAGGTATAGAATGGGACAGGCGAGGGGGCCCTGTTCCCAGACTCCAGAGCTGTTTGTTTGCCTAAAAGCGCAAACCCACAGCGCCCCGCCCCGGCTCTGCCTAAAGGCATTGCCTCTGCCGCATGCTCAGCCTTCCCAGGGGGCAGGATGATCTGCTGTTGTTTGGCGAGAGAAAAAAGGAGGGCGGGACCCCAGAGCCTCCTCCCGACTTCCATCTCCTCATTCCGGCCCTCCATCCCTCTATACTAAGTGGGTCCTGACCTACTTGACTCGCAGTATCTCCCGGGAGCCTCTTCTCAAACACCCTCCAGGCCCTGCTCCAACTTCGGGGCTTCAGAACTCCTCCATCGGTGAACCAGCCTTCTTTCGCTTCGCGCACACCCTAACCCAGCAGGGCCAGCCAAAGATCACCCCCCCCAGAGACCCTGTTTGCCTGGGATCCGGCGCTTCCGCCTCCGGGGCGGAGCCTGCGTCCCCCCACCCGGATCGCATTCCCTGGAAGAGCAGCCGGAGCGGCCTCCGCCGCTCAGACCGGGATAAGCGAGAAGCTGGCTCCTTCTCTCAACCCGCTTCCGCGCCACAGTCTCCGTGGCGTCCGGCCCCAGGGCCCGCCGCCCGCTCCGCCCCGCGGCGCAGCTTCAGCACCGCGGACAGCACCCGCCCGCGGCGGTCCGGCGTGTGTCCGCGGGGCGGCGAGCTATGCCCGCAGCATGGCCTGGCGCTCCGGCCCCAGGGCGCTGCTCCTCGGCTTCAGGCTCCTCCAGCTGTGCTCAGGTAACGACAGCGCCCTGCCTCACCCAGCCAGGCTCAGAGGTGGAAGGAAAGAACTCCTCGAGGTGGGGAGTCTGCTGGGGGTTAAGGGAGAGACCTTGGGGCCTGCAGGCAACCCGGGAAGACAGAACGGGGAGGAGTGGTGATGCTTGGAAGAGAGAGAAACCTGGGCGGTGGCGATGGGGGTGGAGGGCCCGCACAGGAAGCGGGGAGGGAACCTCTCCAGGCTTTCTGGGTCGCCAGGAGGGCAGTCTTGGCGGCTGAGGTACCATTTGACTTCTTGTGAAACATTCTATCAAGAAATCTACCTGGCTCAGCACTCTGCCGTGGCTCTCTATCGTTTACTGTCCACCAGCTTGGGCTCCTGGTGCTGATCGCGCCACAGAGTCAAGGAAGGAGAGGGAGAGAAGTGACTTTTCAGGTGTCTCTCAGGGTAGGATAGGAGACTTGGAAGGAAATGCGCTCAGCCAGGCTGGAGGCCAGAGAGGAGCTTTCTGAGGGGGTGGGATATGTTTGCGCAGTTATAGAGTGAGATAGTGTGTATGAGGAGGAGGTGCAGAGGGAATGTACAACCTGGTGAGACTTCTGCACCTGCATTTCATCTCCTGGGGTGTTGAATCCTGTATATGTGGAACTTGGGACTAAATATACGCCCTGACCCACAGCTTAGAAATTCCAACATCCTACTCCAACCCAGGGCCTTTGAGGGTGGGGGTGGGGTCAGGCCATAGTTCCGTGTGGAGGCACAAAATGTGATTTGAATGCATAGATGAGCACCCACTGAGGGAAAGGGGTGTGTGGTAGGACATGAATAACCTTCCCTGAATTGTAGGGATCTTTCAAGGAGAGGGCATGGAAACACGAATTTCTCTTGAAACCACCCTCTGAGAACTTAGAGGAAAAGCAGATCTCTCCCACTAACTCTTGCAGAATGACTTCTTGGTCTGGAGACATCTGTGTAGGGCTGTCTGGGCAACTTGGGGCTCTTAGGGAGGGATTTCTTTATGAGGGATCCCCATGAGTAATCTAAGCATTTTGATGTATCCTTAGGGATGGAACATTGAGAAGCCACAGCCTCATGTTTGGGCCTGGATTGACTCACCTGCCTAGGGTGGGTGGGCCTTTCTTGCCTACTTACTTACCTCTTGCCCCTCAACTGTCTGCCCAGGAGTCTGGGGTACTGATACAGAAGAGCGGCTGGTGGAGCATCTCCTGGATCCTTCCCGCTACAACAAGCTTATCCGCCCAGCCACCAATGGCTCTGAGCTGGTAACAGTACAGCTCATGGTATCATTGGCCCAGCTCATCAGTGTGGTGAGTGGGGTCCCAAATTCTCTGCCCAACTACTGAACTCAACACAGCCAGAATGTGTTCATATTAATACTTACTCCTCTGGAGTTCCCAAGGCTTGGGAGGCTGTGGGAGAGATCAGGGGTGGCTGTGGTGGGCCCATAGGCTTGGAGGCCTGTGCAGCAGCTTCTCTTCCTTCTTGCAGCATGAGCGGGAGCAGATCATGACCACCAATGTCTGGCTGACCCAGGTTAGTGCTCTTCCCATCCACACCCCTTCCCTGCCCTTCCCTCCCCTTCCTTTCCCTTCCCTCCCCTCCCTTTTCTTTTCTTTATGTGATTTTCCCTCTTTTAATGTCCTGAAGAGAGGCAGACAGGTATAAACTTTAGTGTCCTAAATAACTGGATTTGAATCTTGGTTCTTCCCCTCACCAGCTCTATGACTTGAATGAAACTCTGCAAGATTCATTTCCTCATCTGTAGAATGTAGATTCTAATATCGTGGTTTAGCTATGCAAATTAAATGAGAAAGTATTTTATGAGCCACATTTCCTGGGCGGAGTAGTCACTGTGGGAAGGTGATGGCTTGAAAAGTTTTCTCAAGCCAGATGGGCCTCCTCTTGTCCCTATCCTTAACGTTGAGCCAGAGATTGGTGCTGACGCCCTCTCTCCCTTTCCCAGGAGTGGGAGGATTATCGACTCACTTGGAAGCCTGAGGAGTTCGACAACATGAAGAAAGTTCGACTCCCTTCCAAACACATCTGGCTCCCAGATGTGGTCCTATACAACAAGTAGGTGACCTTGGAGTAACAGGAAGGCTGGGGAAGACCATGGGAGTGCTCAGAGAAGGAAGAGGTCTTGGGGAAAGTAACTTAGCTCATGCTGGGTGCAGAGAAGTCTTTTCCTTGGCAGAGATGCAGTCACTACTCGGATAGATGCAGAGGTGTAATATAGACAGCCAAGGTAACTTGGCCTATAGTCAGCTCCTGTCCAGTCAGTTAGGAGTCCCAGTGTTCAGAGCTGCAGTGGGATATGAACAAGGACTGACAGCTCCCAGAGCCTAAACTGATTCCAGAATAGGCTTTCCTAGAGCCTTGGGCAGGATCAGAGAACCTGGACATCTCACTTTCTCCTCCAGGTGCTGTTTGTTCCCTCTCCCGAAATAGTCTCTTTTACCCCCAAGAGCCAAAACCACTCGGGACCATCCCCTGCTCCCACCTGCCGCTGCCTTCACCACTGCCTCCACCACTGCCTTGTGTGCTTCACTCTAGCCTCCCAGCCCCCCTAACTTCTCCACCCTTCTGTGATGCAGCTTACACAGCGCATGACAAATAGCAGACACATCCTTCACCTTCTCATCCAAGGGACCTCACAGGTCTTCTGAGCAGAACACCTCTTCTCCCCACAAATCCACACAGATACTGTTCTTGCTCAATTCCTGCTCTACCTCCTTCAGACTTGGGTTTCTCCTCCCATGTCTTCCTTTGGCTTTCCTCTCCTCCTGGTCAGGGCTAGGTTGACAGGTGGGGGTGGAGAACACTGAGGCTGGAGCTGACTGTTCATCTCTTGGCAGTGCTGATGGCATGTATGAGGTGTCCTTCTATTCCAACGCCGTGGTCTCCTATGATGGCAGCATCTTCTGGCTGCCACCTGCCATCTACAAGAGTGCCTGCAAGATCGAAGTAAAGCACTTCCCATTTGACCAGCAGAACTGTACCATGAAGTTCCGCTCATGGACCTACGACCGCACGGAGATTGACCTGGTACTCAAGAGTGATATGGCCAGCCTGGACGACTTCACACCCAGTGGCGAGTGGGACATCGTGGCACTGCCTGGACGGCGCAATGAGAACCCTGAGGACTCCACTTACGTGGACATCACCTATGACTTCATCATCCGCCGCAAGCCCCTGTTCTACACCATCAATCTCATCATCCCTTGTGTGCTTATCACCTCACTGGCCATCCTTGTCTTCTACCTGCCATCCGACTGCGGGGAGAAGATGACGCTCTGCATCTCTGTGCTGCTGGCGCTCACCGTCTTCCTACTGCTCATCTCCAAGATAGTGCCACCCACGTCCCTCGATGTGCCGCTTGTTGGCAAGTACCTCATGTTCACAATGGTCCTTGTCACCTTCTCCATTGTCACCAGTGTGTGCGTGCTCAATGTGCACCACCGCTCGCCCACCACGCACACTATGGCGCCCTGGGTCAAGGTTGTTTTCCTGGAGAAGCTGCCCACACTACTCTTCATGCAGCAGCCGCGCCACCACTGTGCCCGCCAGCGCCTGCGCCAGCGGCGGCGCCAGCAGGAGCGCGAGGGCAGCAGGGCCGTCTTCTTCCCGGAAGCCCGCGGGGCCGGGGCCGACTCCTGCACGTGCTTTGTCAACCACGCGTCGGTCCAGGGCTTGGCTGGGGCCTTCGGGGCGGAGCCCACGCGGGCAGCTGCCCCGGGGCGCTTGGGAGGGCCCTGCGGCTGTGGCCTCCAGGAGGCCGTGGACGGCGTGCGCTTCATCGCGGACCACATGCGCAGCGAGGACGACGACCAGAGCGTGAGTGTGGGGCAGGGTCTCGGGCAGGGGATGCGGGGCCGCGGTACCTGGAAAGCAGCCACATGGCGGTGGCGCTAATGCGGCTAACTGCGGGAAATGTGAGAGCTTGGGGTCGTAGGCTGGGGCACTGGCCGGGCTCTCAGTTGGCTTCCAGGAGGAGGCGCCGCCTAAGTTGGAGTCCATGCAGCTTGACTTGGCTGCTTCCTGGGGATTAGCACCCAGGGCAAAGACGCCCCATGAGGGGCATGTTCGTGTCAGGAGGGAGGCCAGGGAGGGGAGGAGGCCTTCTGCGTTTGCAATTGGCCGGGGGGCGTGTGCCCTGATCGTTCCTACCCACCACCCGCGTTCCCAAGTCCAAGTTGTTAGTTTTCAGCCCAAGGCAAGACTGAGTCCTTCATTTGCCCCATAGGGGGCAAATTGAAGGCAGTGCAAAGGATGTCTGCGTGTGTGCATGTGTGTGTGTGTGTGCATGTGTGTGTGTGTGTGCATGTGTGTGTGTAGAGGGACATTAAGAGGTCCCAAGAGCCTGCTGGTAGAAGGGAGGACAGTCCTAAAACTATACAGCATATGATTTCTGCTTTTCTGCTTTTCCGGGTCCCCAGGGATGGCCTTAAGAAATATTTATGGAAGTGGGGACAGGTGGAGCACAGGGCTTCTGACTTGCACCCCACTTTCTGCACAGCAGGCAGTTTCTATGGCAGTTCCTCAGAAGGGGACTCCCTTAATTTCCGCATCTGGGAACCAAGCATGAGCAGGTGACATGTCAGGGCTTTGGGGTGTGGCTAGCCCTGTCCTGAGCTCAGTCTTCAGGTACCTGGCTAATTCCAGGCTGCTGCTCAGCTGTTACCATGGTAACTGGCGATGTTTCTGCTGCATTGCTGCCATTCTGGTGTGGGGTGAGCTCTCTGCCCTAGTCTTTGGGGGGAGGAGGAGAGGGATTTCAGAGCCTGGCGTTTGAGCAGGTCCTGATGGAGGAAGAGGTGTAGCCCAGGCTGGAGGGTATGGAGTGGAAGCTCAGAGCCAGCAGAGGCCAAGCGGGAGATGCATGGGTGGAGGTGAAGGTGCAGGGGTTCTGCCATCTTCCTCAGGCCTCCGCTGCCTCTGCAGTCCACTCTGGTCGTGCATTTTCTGAGCTGGGTGCTGATGATGCAGTGACCTACTTGGATGTTTCACAGGCACCTCAAACTTAAGATATACCAAATCTACCGCTAAATATACATTCCCACCCACTCCTTATCTATCTTTTAGTAAATGAAATTACCACCTTCCACCTGACGCTTCAGACTAAAAGCCTGGAGTGATTCTCAACTTTTCACTTTCTCTCTTACCTCCCTCACCGACCAGATCATCAGAAGTCTCGACCTATGAGCACAGCCTCCAACATAACCCTCAGCTTCACCTTTTCTTCACCATCTCCATGCTGTCCCCCTGGCTGTAGGCTTCCATCAGCTCTTGCCTCAGCCTGGGCAGAGACTCATAAAGGTGTCTTTGTTCAGCTCCTGTGCTCGTCCATCTAAATAGACAGTGCTGTCCCCCCTCCACCTCCCACACACAAGCCTGTGCCTCCCCCGCACCTTGCTCGCCTCACTGGCTTATCTGATTGACTGTTCTAAGCAAGTTAAGCTCTTTCCTGCCTCAGGATCTTTGCACACATTGGTCTCTTTTGGAATATCTTTTTTTTTTTTTCCTTTTAAAAATTAGTATTAGTATCAATTTCTGACATACTGTTTGAGAGTAAGTTGTAGACATTATGACTCTTTATCCCAAGCACTTAGGTGTCTCTTAAGAACAGGGACATTGCCTTGCATTGTCAAGTTCAATGATCAAATTCAGGAAACTTAGCATCAATACGATATCTAAAGTCCATATTAATTTTTTTTCAATTTTCTCAGTGATGTCCTTTTTAGCATCACCCCCACTCTATTCTGCAATCTTGCATTTAATTGTTCTGCCCCTTTAGTTTCTTTCAATCTGGAGCAGTTCCTCAGCTTTATCTTTCATGGTATAAACACTTTGAAGGGTGCAGCCTGGTTGAAGGTCCCTGAGTTTGGCATTGACTGGTTATTTTTTCAATTTATTCCTGTCACACCTGGCTCCTTCTCATTTATCAGCTTACCATAAATGTCACCTCCTCTAAGAGGCCTTCCCTGACCACACTGTAAATTATATTACCCCCTCCATTTCTCCGCCTCAGTCTTTTGTGTCCTTATATACCCATTGGTGTGTAATTCTTTTATTTTTACTTGTTTTGTATCTCCCTCAGTATTGTAAACAGTAGGATGCATTTTTTGTCTTGCTCTCATTATCCGTGTCAGCATGGTGCCAGGTACATAGTAGGCACGCAGGTGACATGAACAAGCATTCAGCTGATGGCTAAATGAAGGTGCACAGCCTCCTCCTTCCTATGCCTGCAGTTAGTGGGCTGCAGGTGAACGCGCGGGCCAAGGCCCAGAGTCAGGCTGGAGTGGAGCAGCTCTGAGGGGTGGCCAGCACTTCCCCTCAAATCCACAGAAGTTGTCTTTTTGACCGATCTGTTCACATCTGGGACCTAGTCTTTATCCTTTGGGGCCTGCCTGCTCAAGATGGTGCTGTGGGAGGGGACACCCATGCAGTCATATGAAGAGCAGAGGGAGTCATTCATTCACTGATTCAAGACCCATTTACTGGCACTCTTTGCTCCAGGGGCCGGAATCACAAAGATGAGTTTGATGGTCCCTGAAGTTTAGGAGCTGGGGGGACGGGTGGGGGACAGACATGCAAATTAAAGTGATAACACAGTGCAGTGAAAATACTGTGATAGAAATGCATATGCAGTGTTAAAGGTTCTGATCAGGGGATCAAGAAAGCCTTCATGGAAGAGGTAGCATTTGATTTGGGCTTTGAAGGACATATAGGAGTATAGAAAGAATAGAAAGGGAGGACAGGAATTCTAGACCAAAAGGAAACCCAAAGGCACGGAGACCTGAGAGGACACGTGGGGTTTGGTAATCTGAGTTATAGCATGGGAGAGGATGAGCGCAGGCTCAGATTGTCATGGGTGGGTCTTGATTCTAGATTTGGGAGTTTGGAGAGGTCCTGAAGGCAGTGGGGCCACTGCAGGCTTTTAAGCAAGCAGGATTGAGACCATGCTTTGGAAAGGTCACTCTAGGATCAAGGAGGGAGAGAAGAGGTGTGTATGTGTGTGTGTTAAGGTGGGACTTGCCTATAGCCATTCTGTACCTATCCTGCACCATGTGACTGATGTACCTGGGCATCATTTGTCTCCTGTCCAGGTGAGTGAGGACTGGAAGTATGTCGCCATGGTGATCGACCGCCTGTTCCTTTGGATCTTTGTCTTCGTCTGTGTCTTTGGCACCATTGGGATGTTCCTACAGCCTCTCTTCCAAAACTACACCACTGCCACCTTCCTCCATGCAGACCACTCGGGTCCCAGCTCCAAGTGAGGTCCCCTGCTCCATGCTCCTTCACCCCTTTGCCCTCAGTTAAACAATAGTTTTGGGTGGAGGTGGATAAGCTACCAGGAAAGGGTCACTACCACAAAGATCCATTTGTTCACATCACCAGGAGCCCCCCCCCTCCCCCCCCAGCCCGCACACAGACAGCTCCACCTAGAGGCTGGACCAGCCACTTTCCTCCTCTTGCACCAACCCAGGCAATAGTGTTGCTGGTCGAGGACCAAGGCTGAGAAGAGGATGGAGATGTCAGACTTCCAGCCTGAGGAACGTGTGAACAGAAAGGGGCCAAGAGGGACAGAATCATCCACCGCCTCCAGACCATGGGAAGGGGTGTGGGGAAGGAGTGGAAGATGAACAAGGGCTCCGACTGCTAGGCTGGCTAGGCACGAGGCAGCTCAGAAAGGAGAAACAAGAGGGGAGAGGGCTTGGGTGTGCCTGACACCTGCCCCCGCTCCAGTGGACGCAGTTGGGCTGGGTGGGCCTCCAGCCCACAGAGGTTCCTGCCCAGAGGGTTAGCCTGGTGCTGTGGTCAGACTCCTGGGGGAAGCTGACCCCCCCCCCCCCCTGTCCCCAGCCCCAGTTTCCCTTCCCCGATGAAGAATTCTCTATACCCCCTGGACTTTTCTCTCCTTCCTTTCTTGCTTGGCCGGGGTGTGGAGGGCAAGGCTGGGTATTGGGGAGCCTTTGAGTTTTGAGTCTTTATATGACCTACTTGGAGCCTGAGGTCAAGTTCACAGGCTGTTTTCTATCCTCATTGAACTGGCTGCTTATTTGAAGTAAATGAAGGGAGGAAGTTACCTGTAAGCAGAGCCAGTCTTTTTGCCCAGAGCAGAGCTGGCTCCCAGGAGAGAGCCTGCTGCCGGAGGGCCACTTCAGCCCGCTCCTGCTCCACCCTGCTCCACCCTGCTCCACCCTGCTCAGGCTCAGTTCTTCCTGCCCTCGCCCCGCCCGCACACCTGAGCAAGGCTGCTGCCGGGAGCTCCCCTGAAAGCACCCCACCCTGTGAGTCCCTGGGGGCTGCGTTCCGCCACTGCTCCCAGGGGACAGCTGGAGGCCACCTGGCCTTCACAGGAACCTGTTATGGGATCTTCTGTCCCTGTCTCTGTTTATGGTCCCAGCCTGTGCTCGGTGCTGGGACAGCAGGTGGCCAGTCACAGAGGGGTCAGTCTGCCAAGTGCGCTGAGGGGCCTGCCCCACGCAGACCATGCTCTTCTCAGGCTCAGCTGGGCTCCTACACCTCCAGACACAGCACAGTTTGGGGTGGAGGTGGGGTGCCAATGGGTCAGAGGAGACACGTGGCATATGCAAACGTTGGATGCACCTCTGCCAGTTAACCATCTTGAGGAAGTCCTTGCCTCACTGATTCTCAGCTTCGTCAGCTGTCAAATGGGGACAGTGACACCCTTTATGGACTTGCTGTGAGGATGAAGTGATGTTTGGAAAAGCCCAGTGCTTTCCCTGGCACAGAGTAGATGCTCCACGAATGTGAGGGGCAGTGAGAGCTGGTGGGAATGGGGCCACCTGTCATGTCGGCTGCCCCACCAGACCCTCGCGTACCCTACCTCTTCCTTGAACAAACCAAGTCCTCCAGAGCAGGGCCTGGATCCAGGCAACTGAGAGCTGGAGGCAATGAGTCTAGCGGGTGGATCTCTCTGGGTCATCTTCAGTGGAGTTTCATTCCCCTCCTGGGTTGGGAGCTCAGGCGCTAGCCTTGCCCACCCGTCTCGGGCAGGCATGTGCTCAGGGCCCGCACGCTGGCCTGGTCCCGGTGCCTGTGTTTTCACCCAGCTGTCAGAACAGACTTCTGGACCTCTCTTCTGAGGAGTAGTGTCTTGGCTCCATGGAGACTACCTTCTTCTAGAACAGCAGGTTTATTTATTTTTTCACTGTATTTTTTCTATTCCCACTTATTCCCCTTATACCTTCTTCCAACCCATGATCACCTACTGTCCACTATGTCCATGAATCCTTTTTCCTTTTTAGCTTGAGCAAAATAGAACAGCAAATTTCAGTGGCCAGTGTTCTTCCTGGAGCCACCTCAAACCCACAGCCCTGAAATAAATCCCAGAACCTGAAACAACTGAAAAGGAACCTTCTTCTGAAGGGCCGGTGGCTCCCTCTGAAGGGTAGGGAGCCGGCCTAGGGCACACCCCGCCAGCTGTCCTAGCGCTGTCAGTGGCTGCCCTTGGCTGTCCATGCTTTTAGTACTTTGCACAGGGGCTGTGGTCCGAGGAAGTGAGCTGATGGCTAGAGAGACTTGAGAGCAGCTCCTCCAAACCCTCCCCACGACCCTCAAAGAAACCGAGGCCTGGAGAGTGCTTGCTGCCTGACCTTGTATGAGCACCTACCTCTGAACTTGCTCGTCCTCACCTGTGAAATGGGGGTGACAGAGTAGGCTGAGGGCTGCAGCAGGGAAGAGAGGGATGGGTAGACATGAACCAGTTAACTGGGCAGGGTCTGTGGCTCTCTGGGGACCACCCCAGCAGGGGAGGGCAGAGGTGGAGGGAGGAGGATGCAGCCGCACACCCAGTGCTACCTGTGAGCACAGGGTTTGAACCTTCCAGGGCACTGGGAAGCTTTGGAGAACCAGTCTCTTCCGTTCTTGAGTCCTCTGTCTTCTTCCCTTGGAGTTGTCTGAGCAGCGCCTGGCACCTTCTGTGTGGCAGGGCTGTCTCCGGAGAGAATTGGGTGCCCTGCTCAGCACTGGGCAAGGACCGGAGGCCCCAGATCCAAAGGGAGGGGGAGACACTGGATTGTAACCTGGTGAGGTGGCTCAAGAGGTGGGCAGTGAGGAAAGGCATTCGGGATGGTTTCCATGAGAAATGGCAAGACCACAGGTGATCTGATGACCACTTTTGTCTGAAAGAGGCACTGCACACCTTCCGCTTTGACAGTTGGCACTGCAGCCAGAGGACGGCAGCTTCCTGGCAATGAGGGAGTGAATACTGGAGCAGTGGGTACCAAGTGATTGAAAATGTAAAGGCAAACAAGACGGGCAGCCCCAGCTGGCACTTGCGCAGAGGAAGGCTGCCTGCGGAGGCAGGGCAGCTGTGCTCCTGTAGAGAACCGGGAATGCTGCAGGGACTTCGGGAGCTTTGACTCCGGTCCTCTCCCCTCCCAGCCCCAGCATTAGCTGCTCTTTACTAGCCTCCTCTGTGCCTCAGGTGCACTGTCTTCATTCCTTGCAACCCTGCAGGGAAGCAGCCCTGCTGACGTCAGAGAAAACCAGGCTCAGAGACCAAGTGACAGTTGGCGAGCAGCGCTGGGCATGAAACTTAAGACTCATGACCACAGATCCATGTGGCCTTTGAGGCAGGTAGAGTGACGGGCATTTTGGGACTTTTCTGAATTCCTTCCCCAAGTGAGTGGCCCTGGATCCAGCTGTCACCCTTTGTGTGTAGGCATTGGGTTGGTGTCACAGCATCCTCGTCCCACTGGTTCTGACCAGCCTCCCTGTCACCGACAGGACAAGCAGCCATACGCATCCCAACAGGTGCAGGAGGTCAGTGCGGGGCACATGGTTCCTAAGGGATGTAGGTCTAGGAATCATTAGGACACGTCCTTCACCCACCTGTGGTGCCCCTTCTCCCCAACACTGGCCTTGGGTGGCCTCCCTTGTCTGTCTGCCTGGAATATTTGCACTGTTTAGCCTAATTCAGGCTAGAATCATTAGGAAAACAAGATTCTCATAAAGACAACTTGTTTCCAAAGATGTTTTGTCTTTTTTATATTGGGGACAGGGAAGGTCCTTATGGACTGGGGTTGGCAAATATGGGAAAAATGGAGAATACTGGGAAGGCAGCAGCATTCAGGTTTCTAAAGGAAAGGCCAGTGGTAACAGCTCCATCATTATTGCCTGACAAGCTGATCCATCAAATGGAAGCGAAATGCTGGACCTGTAGTAGAGGCCAAACTGCAGGGGAGGACCCTGGAGAAGGGGACAGAGGCAAGGGCCAGTCTCTGGGTGGCAGGGATGGCTCCTCTCACAGCCCCTATGCTCTGGGAAGTCCAGGCTGTAGTCTGCGCAGGCACTGGACCTACTCCCAGAACACTTGTTTGATCTGGGCCCAAGTCCTGGAACTGGTACTGAATAGTGGGTCCTTTAGATGAAACACAGGGTGAACAGCAACTGGAGAAAACCCTGTAGTTCCGCAGGGCAGTCTCCCTTCTGGCCCAATCAGGGGTGGGTGGTGGGGAGCACAGCCTTCTTCCCTCCAGACACATCTGGCACTCGCATTAGGTATGAAGGAAACTGTCCACTTTCTGAAAGGCCTGGATGCTCCATTTCCCTCCAAGAGGAACCAGGAGCCGCCTGAGAACAAGACAGGAGCTCGAGGTCCCTGGTACGCCAATGGCAGGCAGACACATCATCCTTCCGTTTTTAAAAACTGACTGGCTCACCCACACCAGTTCCACAGACTGAATGACACCCAGAGTTGTGTGTCCCTAGCACGTCACTGGCCCTCCTACTGCCTCTGCATAATGCATGAGGAAAGAGGCTTTGCTGTGACAGAGGACCCGTGTCCTCTGGCCTATCATTTTTAAAAAGTCAAGGTTGAAGCTCGCAGAAATTCTGGACTAAATGATGATGTGGGAAGTGGTACATTCTCTTTGAAATTCAAGATGAAGAAATATTGTGGGTGCCATCTATGGAGTAAAAAGCAAATGGCCAATGTCCTAAGACTGCCACCAAGCCAGTCCTAGTCCAGATGGCAACTTGACCCCAAATGTGCAGAGCACAGCTGTGTGGGGGTGTGGGTGGGGAGGCGGGTGTTGAACAATCACCCTCAAGGAGGGGGAATTCTGTAATCGGTGATATTGTCTCGAGATATTCTCTCACCCTGCGCCTGAAATCTTGCCTACCAAGTCTCTGGGAACCAGATATTTAAGGGTGGGTGATGATGGGGCTAAGGGGTACCTGATACACCTCAGCCCACCCAGACACAAGATCACCTCCCAGGCAGGCCCAGTGACACTGCGCCTTTCTGCAGGCAGGGGGGTAGCCCTCTCCCCAAGTATCAGATGCAACTGGTGCCCTCTGCCCTCTCATTCATCTCCCCCAAGAAACCGAGACTCGAAGCTTTCTACCAAGTAAGATTGTTTTTATTCAGGAGGAATGTATACTGTAAGTCACGGTTATCAAGGGAACACAAAAGCGGGATCAGAACTGACTGCAGCCACCGTTGCACCCAAGTCCCTGCTTGGGCTCTCCCCTACTCTGCTTTTGGGAGTCTCTGCTAAGAACCCCCAAAACCAACAAAGTCTCTTCGGAGTAAAGGAAATAGCTTCAAGCAGCGACAATTTTTACGAGTGATTACTCAAAGAATGCACAATAGCCACAGTTCAGACAAATCAACTACAAAGATTATTTAAAAAGTGGGGGTGGGGTCCTGTTTATTAAAAACAA
This sequence comes from Noctilio leporinus, assembly GCA_004026585.1. Lineage (NCBI taxonomy): Eukaryota > Metazoa > Chordata > Mammalia > Chiroptera > Noctilionidae > Noctilio > Noctilio leporinus. The sequence continues at coordinate 18,442 of PVIW01005162.1, forward strand.
AGATTGGACAAGAAAGTGGAGGGAACAGTTCAGACAGGGGCCGCCTCCTCTGCCCTGTGTGACTCTGAGGGCCTTTGGGGATATGGCCGTGCAGGGTCTGACACAGGCTTGTGTCCAGCAGAGACGGGGGGTTCAGGGGCACCTTGCTTTCTTCCCACAGTAGAACCCAAATACTGCAAGGTTGCTACCAAGACTCTGGGGGCGAGCAGGCGCTCTGGTCTTTTGACAGCCCTGGGCTCCTGGTTAGAGCGAAGTCAGGGGTTCTAGTGCCTGAGATGGACCACTGGGGGCGACATTCTGGGGAACCAGGGGGTGACACCCTCCAGCCAGAAGAACAGGAAGAGTTAGCTGCCTGGGAGGCAGGGCGGACTATTGTGCCTTCAGCAGATTCACAGGACGGGGGCGCAGGCCCTCTCCGCTGCGGAGACGGGCACCGTTTCTCTCTGAGCTCCTGGGGATGCTTCGGTGTTCGCAAAGACATCCTTAGTGTGTTAATAAAACGTGGGTTATTCTCATTTGGTCCATTTTTGGGGAGGGGAGCCACGTGAATCAAAGTGTGCACGTGGGGGTGTCTATGGCTGAAGAGGGGCTACAGGTGGGGGTTCGCTAGTCAGCAGTGCGTGGGGCCGGGAGAGGTGGGAACTTCCGAGGGTGCTGGCTCAGCTTGTTCGTAGACGAGAGCGACTCCAGAGGGAAGAGGCTGGCTCCGGTCTGAGGCGGTGCGGCCTCTGTGCCAGGGGCACGGCCTCCTGGCTTTGGTCCCGAGCCAGACCACAGAGAGGCTGACGGCTCTGACCACAAGTGTCTCTAGTTTGAGGTGCAGACCAGGGGCTCCACCTCGCAGGATCTGAGGACAACCTCCCCTTTCCTCTACAGCTGCCCTCACGTCAACCTACAGATTCCCTGCCTGGCAAGGAGACCTCAGGTGTGTGACCTGCCCACGAATAACCTTCTGTAGCCATCTGGCAAAGCCAAAGTACTTGGATAAATAGAAAACTATACACGGATTTCAATCTGTGCAATTACAGGTTACCTGTAGTAGTTAAGAATCGACATTTAGTCATAAATTTAAATTTAAATTTCTTTCTTTAAAATACTCCCAATTTACCCGCGACTTAACTGACTTCCCTTGGGGTCACTGTCATAAGATGCTGGGTAGAACAGTGATCTGACCCAATGTCATTTTTTTTGCCTTATTCTTGCTAAGTCATGTTTACTTAAGCAGAGATGATTTGCCCTCTCGGCCCTAATCCCTGTGCTGGTAGGAAAAGTTCCTAGGAATGCTTTAGGAGGGACAGCTGGGAGCTTGGCAATATTCCAAGGCATGTCTGCGCTTCCCCGGGAAAAGGACTGTGTCACCCCCACAGGGGGCACCTCAGCTACTGTTTGAGCAATTCCCTCCGCCAGTCTGGGCTGGCCCTGACCCTCCCTGCCACCTGGGGGAGGGGTGCGCTTTGGAGAGGCAGCTGTCTCTGCCTGCGGCCCCTCCCGAGCCAGCTCAAGTGCAAGACATGAAGATCACTGAGTATTATCTGCAGGTTCCAATGACACTTGGCACCAGTAATTAACTGGCTGCAGTTTCAACCTCCTGCCCTTATACATGTCTCACCAAACTCTTCAAGTTCTCCTCTTTACCTTTGCGGAGGAAAAGGAAAAAACGTGACCACAGAAGGGGTGGAGGGGAAGTTCAGGGGCTTGCAAATGAAATCACCCACAAGTAAATCATCAGTCCCTGACATGATTCACAAGACCACAAGAGGTCAGAGAAGCAAACAGAAGGGAAGGAAATGGAAAAAACCCGAAACAGGCTACAGAGGAAACAGGCTGTGGGCGCTCAGTGACTGCCGATGTGTTGGGTGGAGAGGAAAGAGGGACCCTTTTCTCTCACTTCAGGTTTCTGCCTCTTCGCTTGGGGAAAGGGCAGGGGCCTGGTGAGACCTGGCCTGGTATTCCCAAAGACAGCAGGACAGACAGGAGCCCCAAGGTCTCAGAATCACCAACGGTGGATTCGTTAAAAAGGGAAAAGAAACAAAAAGACCCCTTGATTACTGTGATGAGGGATGGTCTGTCCTCCCTCACACCCCAGCCATCAGTCCCTGGTCACATTATACTGGGCAGAGGTAAAAATTCTTTTCCTCCTGGGGTTTGCTTATCCAGTTCCCATAGCCCATGTCCTTCAGGCTCTTTTTGAAATAGTTCTTGGCTGTCTCGTAGTCACGAGCAGCTTTCTTGGCCTCACCATAGGAGAGTTTAAGTAGATCCCTGCGGCCCCGGAAGGAGCAGAGCTTCTTAAATAGAAGAAAAATGTTCTTTTTGGAGACTCGGGACAATTCATTCCGTGGCCTGGAGAAACAAGAGTGCTCATGACTCCCCTGGGACCAGAGAAAGCGGGGAGCCCTGCATGCAGACAGCATGGTGGGAGAGACAGATCTGGAAACAGGCAAACAGGACGACCCTGCGAGTCATTCCTGTGCTCCCCTGCTCCTTACCCGTCCACGGTGCCCCTGGTTCCATCCAGGATCTCCAGGTCATAGCCGTCAGCTAAGCACCAGTTGACGCTTGTCTCCTTGGTCTTCCCAGACTGCCTTTTGGAATCATAGACACTGACTCGGCCAACCTAGGAGCCCCAGGATCGCCGGGAGAAAGAGGAAAACGGGTCTGAAGCAGGGACTCAAGTCTCATAGGGAAAAGGGAGTGAGGGCTCATGACCTTCCCCTGTAACACAGGTTCTATGTGGCCAAGACTCTAGGTATACTAACCCTTTGATGCAGATGAATTCAAGGTTAAAGGGAAAGCTGTTGGCACTCAAAAGAAAAGGGTAACTGGGGTACCAACTAAGATTCCCTTTGACTATACGGGTTTTGCTCTGCCAACAGATTACTTGAAAAGGAGGAAAATGTGAAGGGAAACATGGATAGGGTCATATATAGCACCTTGGGGTGGTTGACAATAAAGGGATATCGTAATCCATCCTCAAATGCGCTCCCATCTCTTGTCACACGACAACAAATGGCTCGAGTCAGATGCGCTTGGCTGAAAAGGTATCCTGGGTATGAAAAAGAAAAGAGCACATCCGTGTTTGCACCCAACGCTGTTAAAAGGCAGAGGCATGGCGGGGAGGGTGGGGGGGTGTCTGAGAATACAAGACAGAGCTGTCAAGACAAGGGAAACAGCTCCCTTCAAGAGAAGCACCTTCTGATTGTGGCTACCTAGGATGTACATGGGATCTTCAAACATGTAAGCAGAACATATAAGGTTCCAGGTGAAGTTAAGGGCTGGGGAGATCAAGGACACAAAGAGACTGTAGCTTTAAGCTGCTGTGTTTCTTTAACTCACCCCGAAGAGACGTGCCTGGAACACCCTTACTTGGGCTTGCTGCCTAAACCAACCCCCCCACCGTGACAGACCAGACACTCAGAATCAACTGCTGACCACGGCATCAAACACACTTCGGAAAGAGGAGATGTCACACTAACACCTGGCAACAAAGGACGCAGTTTGCTGAGATCTGGGCACTCAAACGACAGACTGGTTCTGGCTCCCAGGATGAGTCCCTTACCCAGTGTAACAGACTTGAGATACACGGGATGCAGGAAGTGGGTCAACAGTGCCCCTTGCAGGCCCAGCACGTTCCAGCGTAGGATTTTGTCACTACAGGACATGGTGCGGAGTCTCTCCCCGAGCCGAATGCCGTCCCACGTAGGCACAATGTCACTGGACTCCACTGGGATTGTGCCTTCCCCTGTGAGAGACCTGCGTCAGACTCTTAGCCACCGTACTCCAAGGCATGGTGTACATACCTTCAGCTTGGGCCACAGGCTACCCACTTCTTTGCTCTTTGTGTATTCCACAGCACCTACTATGTGTTAGGCACTTTGTTATTTGTGTATTCCACAGCACCTACTATGTGTTGGGCACTTTGCTCTTTGTGTATTCCACAGCACCTACTATGTGTTGGGCACTTTGCTCTTTGTGTATTCCACAGCACCTACTATGTGTTGGGCACTATGCTTGGTGCTGGGAAAGCACAGTGAGCTAAACTTATCCTCCCAGGATGTTTACAAAAGTTCGAGGCTAGAAAGAGAATGGGCCAGACACCAAACAATAAAGCAACGCAGACACATGGGTTCTAAGTGGTAGCCAAACTCTGTTGGCTTTGAGGGACAGCAGGGGAGCCTCTGGGACAAAACTGTTGGGGGAGTTGAGACAGGAGGGAGAAGGAATAGCTGAGTAAGAGCATTTCAGACACAGAGGCCCTGAGCCAGCAAGGGGGTGGGCAGGCCAGGGAGCTCAGTGCGGCAGGTGAGGGTGCAGGGTGAGCTCTGAAGTGACGTGCAGTGGGGAACCGTCATAGGGTGGTGGTTTGTCTTTTTCTAAGTAACAGTTTTATTTAGAGAGAATTCACTCATTTAAACCATACAACTCAATGATTTTTTTTTTAGGTATATTCATACGAGTTGTGAAACCAACACCACAATCAACTTTAAGGCATTTCATCACCCCCAAAAGAGGCCTCCCACCATTAGTAGTCATACCTCATTTCCCCCAACCCCTCCCATCCTCAGGCAACAACTAATTTACAATTCCTTTGGCTTTACCTGCTCTGAACATTCTGTATAAATGGAATCATAGCATATGTGATCTTTTGAGACTGGTGTCTCTCACTTAGGTTCTCAAGGTCCCCCCAGGTTGCAGCATGAATGGATACTTCATTCATTTTCATGGCAGAATGATAGTTCATGGGATAAATCTATCCCATTTGGTTTATCAGTTGACAGGCAAGTGGGTTGTTTCCACTTCTTGCTATTACAAATAATGTGAATTTTTAAGTGCAAGTTTTGCATGGACACAAGTGTTCGTTTCTCTTGGAGAGAAAAAGACCTAAAAGCAGCTCTGTGTCCACACTCAGCTGTTATTTTTGTTTTTAGATTTTATTTATTATTTTTACAGAGAGGGGAAGGGAAGGCGGCAGAGAGGGAGAAAGACATCAATGTGTGGTTGCCTTTCACCTGCCTCCAGCTACGGACCTGGCTGGAGACCTGGCTTGCAACCTGGTTATGTGCGCTGGCAGGGAATCGAACCAGCGACCTTTGGGTTCGCAGGCCAGTGCCAATCCACTGAGCCACCAGCCAGGGCCACACTCAAGGGTTTTAAGCAGGAAAGTGACAAGATCTGATTTATGTTTGAGGGTCACTTTGATGCCCATAGAAGGGAACAGAAGAGGCTGTGAGGAGACAGTAAGAGACCTCAGAGGCCAGCAGAGGAGCTGGCAGACCAGGTGAACCAGCAGTAAACCAAAGGGAACCAGCACGTGGCATCCCTGTCACCTGCCCAGGGCTTGGTTCTGCACTACTTTTCATTTTTTCCCCATTCCCCTATGGTGTTCCGTCCCTTCCCATGGCTGTAAAGGCCAACTACAGGAGGATGACTCTCCAATTGTCACTTCTAGCCAGGCTCCCTCTTCTGAGCGCTGCCCTCCTATTTGATCTTGATCTTCCTACAGACATTTCCCCGACCCGGACCTTCCCTCTCCCTGCAAACAAGACCGTAGTACCCAGCAGCTAATGGCAGAACCCGGAGCTGTGTCCTTGTCTCCGTGAGGGCCCTTGCACAGGGGAGGGAGGCCCCGTCACTCACCGTTCTCTACCTTGGTGCGGAGCTTGCCTTGTTTGGGGTTCTCAAAGACAGGGTAGTGGCGGGAGTCGGTGCTCTCCACCGCACGGTCGCTGCAGGACTTGTCGAAGAGGGCACCGTCCCCACACGGGGCCGTGCTGCAGAACAGGGGCACCGGTTTAAGTCCCCGTGCACATGCTTCCCACTCCCATGTGGTGGAAACCAGGGACTTTTCCTGCAGCCTGCCTCGGGCGACTGGGGTGGGCAGAAGTGTACGTGGGACTCATTCCACACCAGATACATGCAGGGCTGAGCGGGCCCATGGCATCGGCTCTGACTGACGGACTAGGAGGGCATTCAGACACCTCCCCCGGGAAGCATGGCAGGGCCGGTGCAGGCGGCAACAAAACAGTGCAGACCTGATATAGAGATGGAATGACACAGTCTTCTTTATCTGGAGCTTCTCTCCTCCCCTAGCAGGTTCAAATATACTATCCTTTGCAGTCTGAGGGTTGTACTTCATCAGCTCACTGTAGAGAAACCTACAAGAAGGAGGTCTGGCTAAGATGATGGTTTGATTTTGGGAAAAGCTGTTGCTTCTATAATCTGACCTCAGTAAAAAAAAGCCTAAATACTGCAGACCTTCCACGGTTTCTCAGGTTGAAAGAGGGGAAACTCCATGGGAGACCTCAGCGTTTCTTAAAGCCAAGTCAGCCAGGGTCAGTTGCATTTCCGCCAAGAGCTCCTGCTCCGGCAGGTACAGGGCTTCCAGGGCAGAGCAGATGGCGGCACAGACGGCAGGGGCTGCGCCCTCTCCCCAGTCTCTCCATCACAAAGGAAAGGAGAACTGGAGGAGGGGGCTGGTCAGGGGGCTGCTTTCAGATCCTCAGATGCAGATGGAAGATTCTCATCTCTGAGGTCCTTTTGTGTATGTGTGTGTTTTTAAAAGGCATGAAGCAGAGTTAGCAAAGAAAGGGAGAGCAGTTAACAGCAGGCCGGGAAGTGGGTACAGCCTGGGTCATGGGGTCAAACGGCTGACACCGCGGCCAGTGACCGGCTGGGTGTCAGCCTTGCGCAGGGCAGGCAGCAAAGGTGGCTGGCACCCCGCAGACCTTTCTCACCTGATGAAGCCCCTGCGGGAGATGATCTCTGCATGGCAGTCGTTGACGGTCTCTCCCTTTAGGCTCAGAGAGTCTCCTTTCACACAGCGGTTCCCTGGAAAGGCATCGGCAGTAAAGGGGAAGTTTCCAAAGGATGAACAGGGTGGAGGCTATTTGTTCTTAAGGCTTGATGGCAGAAATAGCCTCAATTGATCAGATCCTGACTCCCATACTCTGCCCCAGGAAATGAGAATTCACTTCCCACTCCGAATGAACTGTGGCAATGTTGATATATGAAGAGTCTTTTTCTCAAGAAACTAGCATGGATAACTCATGGACAGGGACAACATGTGGGATTCACTGTGACAGGATGGGGAGGGTGAGGCAGGGGAGAGCAATGGGGGAAAATGGGATAAATGTAATACAATTAAAAAAACAAAGCCGCCTTCCCCCTCCTTAAACCTGCCCCTATGGGACTCCCGGGAGAGGATGGCAGGGCGCACTCCCAGGATCGCGGTGAGGGGAGGGCCGGGGGAGCAGAGCCTCCCTTACCTGTCCCCAGGCTGACCACAACTCCCAGGTCATCTGAGTCTTTTTTCATGATGATGGCAGCCAGGATCTTGCGGCCAAGCAGGGAGGGCTGGAAACTGTTGGTGAGGGCGTTGAAGCACCGGTGGCTCAGCATGGCTATCTGGTCGTGGAAGGTGCTGCCCGTGAGAGGGAGCTGTGGGGACAGGAGGCTGTGTCAGGGCCACAGCCGGGTTGCGGCCACCACGTCCCGGAGCACGGGGAGACCACGGTCACGCCACTGTGAACCGTCTTCTCCCCTCTCACACCTCATGTCCCAGCTCCATGTTCTATGAGGCTAATATGAAAGCCCAGGAATAATTCACATAATAGCAACTTAAAGGCTAACTCCACCCAGGCAGGAGCTAGCTGGACCCCCCAAAAAGAGAGCACAAAAGTAGACGTCTTAACTGTCTTTGGCTGTGCTTCTGGGGACCTTGAGAGGAGAAGCATAGTTCTTCTGAGACTGGCCCCTGTCACTGGGGTTACCTCTGTGAAACCCATGCGCTCTGCCTTCTCGTTCTCCCCAATCAGGACGCGGAGGGCGGCGTCCGCTGCCTCCTGCTTGCCTTGCTTCTTGCTGTGCGCGCAGACAGCGGGGAACCAGCGACCCCCAACTTTTGCTTGGTACACAAACCTTTGGGACGAGAAGCGGGGGATAAAGATAAGCCCCTGCACTTGACGGTGGTTGCAGGCAAGGGCTAGTTTGCTTAGGGTGCAGCCCATCCTGCCAGCCTAAGGCCCGCTGCCTGCAACGGCTGCTCCTAAGGCAGCACTGCCCGACTTCATGGGTCACCATGCGACTTCTGCTAGATTCAGAGACCCCCTGGGACATTACTCAGGTAACCTTTTCCCCTAAACTGACTTTTAAAACATAAACACATTTAAAAAGGAAACTTCCTATCATTACTATAAATGAAAAACCAGTATTATGTGCCGTAATTTGAAGGTGGCTGTTAAACTGCATACGATAAAGGCATTAGATTCTGACTAGATACTATTGCCTGTGAAGACTCCAGGCTGCTCTTTATTATAAAGAAAGCCTGGCAAGTAGAAGAGGGTTAAAGAAATACTAACACTAAATGTGGATTTTCTTCCTAAATAGAATGAGAAGGAAACACTTTTCTCTTCATGTGAACCACTGGTTTCTAACCTCATTCCATTTCCTCATTAGCTTAAGAGGTCTTAACCTGGGGAAGTCAGAGCGTCGAGGTCTGCCTTAGACCAGGGAACCAAACTTTGGTGAGGAGTTACTGTTCCATTCCGGGAAGCCGTGAGAAGGCTGCGGCGGATGGCAGCGCACGCTGGGCACGGGAGCGCTGCTGACCGTGCAGGGCTGGAGCCGGGCAGGGGTGGGCAGTGCCGCCGGGCCCCTCCCTTGCTGGCAGGGACCTCACACACAGGGAAGAGCAGAAGGGAGCAAAACGGCCAGGACATTTACCAGACCCGGGCTCACGAACCCTGTTTCAACCAGAGCCTAATCTGCTGGTTGGAGACCCTGCTTTGGCTAATCCACCGACATAAGGGAATGATTTCAGTACCAAGACTTAGCAGCTCAAAAAAAAAAAAAAGACTTAGCAGCTCAGGCGGTAACAGGAATCCACCTTCATGTGCAACCACACAGAGCGTCTCACTGTCCCTTATCCTGAGCACTGGGTGCCTTCGAGCCTTATTTCACTGCCACCACAGGGTCACCAGGACAGTGGGCGAGACAGTGGACTAAAAGACAATGGGGGACAGGAGGAGGGCTAAGCCATGTAGGGTCTGTGCCAGAGAGATCCTGGAGAATTTCATGATGGTTCCATGCATTTGAACATATATCATATGTGTATCTAAGATAAAATTTGTGAAGTATGCAAATAGAATCCTTTACAGCTGCACTCTCCAATATGGTAACCACTAACCACACAAGGGTATTAACTTTAATTAACATCCAATACAATTAATAATTTAATTCCTCAAGCACACTAGTCACATTCCAAATGCCCAATAACCAAATATGGCTGGTGCTTAGCCTTTTCAGTGAAATGCTAGGGACAAAAGCTCCATTGGAATGAGTTAAGAAAGTGAAGACAAAGACTATAAATAATTCTCTGGAGAGGTTTGGTTGTGAGGGGAGCAGAGAGATGAGGTGGTACCTGGAGGGAGATGTGGGGTCAAGGGAAGGTTCCTAGGATGGGCACGGGCATGTCCACAGGCTGACGGGAATGGCCCCGTAGAGGGAGTACCTGATGGTGAGGGAGGGAGGTACCTGAAGGGGCAGAATCGAGCAAAGGGGCCCCAGGTGCAGGATGGACGGTGTAGGCAGGGAGGTGAATTTGTTGATGGCAAGGTAAAGTATTTGCCATATGATTATCACCATTTTCTCAATTAAGTGTGAATTAAGGTCACCAGTTTAGCATGAGGAAGAGGGGTTCTGGTGGAAATTTGAAGAAAGAGGTAAAAGTCTGAAATGATTTTCTCAAGAGTAAGAAAGAAAATTTAGTACAAAAACACAGAAGGAAAAATGCTGGAAGAGGGTAAAAGTGGGAGTGGGGGCAAGTGACAGTCCCTTACTTAAAACCCTTCAGTGGTTTCCCACTGCCAGTTGGTAAAAGCCTCCCAGGCCCTGTGGGCACCCATCACCCCCCAGCTCACCTGGCCTCCCGGTGTCTCTACCGCACCCATGTGGGCGTCTGCAGCCCCTCCTCCCACCACAGCACTGTGGGGACTATCACCTCTGCCTAGAACCCTCTACCTTCACCCTCCCCTCCGTTATAACACTGCTGTCCATCTTCCTAATGTGCAAAATTCCCACTATGTTTGTCTACTCTTTGGTGCTTCATTCTGTTCCACTGACCCGCCTTTCCATCCACATGCCGATACAGCATTATTTTAACATCCACTAGAGACAGTTATTTTATCATTCTTTCAAAAGTTCCTTATCCTTACATTTTATTTTTCATATCAACTTCAGAACCAGTTTTCTAGTTCTAAAATAAAGAAAGAAATTCTATAGGTTTTATTGGGATTACATTAAAGATAAAGATTAATCTGGGGACAAGCACTATCATTAAGTTATTTAATCAGTTTTTTCCCCATATAATCAATCTTCCTGTACATTCGCCAGCACCGTTTTACTTAAGACAGAGGCGATATATGACGAGGTCTGTTAAAAAAAAGTCCTGCCCTGGCTGGTGGCACAGTGGGTAAAGTACCGGCGTGTGAACAAACCCAGGGGTTGCTGGTTCGATTCCCCAGCCGGGGCACATAACCAGGTTGCAAGCCAGGTCTCCAGCCAGGTGCGTGGCTGGAGGCAGGTGAAAGGCAACCACACGTTGATGTCTCTCTACCTCTCTGCCTCTCTCCCTTCCTTTCTCTCTGGAAATAATAAATAAAATCTTAAAAAAAAAAAAAGTCCTGCCATTGTTTAAATAACTAGAATGTTTTGCACATCACTTTAACCTGACAGCCAAGGAGAGGGGACTGGAATGCACACGTGTGAACAACGATGACTTCACTGTACTAGTCAGTAGGGGCAGCAGACACCAGTGAGTGAGCGTGTGTACTGGGTGGCCATTGCATTCAAAATGACCGAGTGAGCAGAGCAATGAATCTGCATCAGATTTTGCATTACGCTTGAACATTCCTCCACAGAAACTACTTGGATGACTCAGAAGGCTACAGCTATGGGCAATTGGTGATTGGCAGTTTCATGCATTATGTCTCATGCAGAGTTGTTTGGTACAACATCAAAATCATCCAGGTGGCTCAGTCTCCCTACAGCCCAGATTTAGTGCCCTGAGACTTCCGGTTCTTCCCAAAAGTATAATCATCTTGGAAAGGGAAGAGATTTCAGGCTGTCCATGGGATTTGGGAAAATACAACAGGGCAGCTGATGGTGACTGGGAAAACTGTGTGAGGTCCTAAGGTGCCTACTTTGAAGGTGACTGAGGCATCATTGTCTTGTGTGCAATGTTTCTTGTATCTTTGTAACATGTTCTTCAGTAAGTCTATTTCCCCTATTACATGGCTGGATATCTTCTGGACAGACCTTGTACTTCCTATTAAGAATGTGCCTATGTCATCTATTTTTTCATTTGCTTTTGCAAATAGTGTTTTCTGCTGTTTTATTTTTTTAAAGATTTTACTATTCATTTTTAGAGAAAAGAGAAGGGAGGGAGAAACAGAGGGTGAGAAACATCAATGTGTGGTTGTCTCTTGCTCACCCCCAACCAGGATGCTGGTTCACAGCCCAGGCATGTGCCCCAACTGGGAAATGAACCCCTGGGTTCACAGGCTGGCACTCAATCCACTGAGCCACACCAGCGAGGGCTCTGCTGCGTTTTCTAATTGCTTGTTGCTATACACAGAACAGTTCTTTACTCATACGTTATTTTGGAACCCCCCCCACTCTCCTAAATTTTCTCTTGTCAGTAATATTTCTTCAGTTTCCTCATGAATATTCCCTGTATACAGTCATATCATTTGCAAATAATAACTTTACATTTTATTCTCTTTATACTTATTTTCCTCTAATGACTGCATTAACCAGCAATTCCAGATATTATTAAATAATGACACCGGCACCCACACCTTCCTCCTGACTTAGTGGGAAGAGTTCCAGGTTAAACGCTAGGTAAGCTGCTTGTTTTTGACTTCAGAGATGTATTTTTATCATCTAAGGAGGCATTCAACAATTTAACAGATTAGGTTTTTAAAAAATCTAAATGAATGTTGAATTTTACTGAATGACTTTTTGGAATTTCTAAGGTGATCATGTGATTTTTCTCCTTTGATCCACCACCATGGTAAATTATCATAATAAATATCTGAATACAGATAAATCTTTGCATTGCACTAACACGCCATTTTCTACATTTTAGAACAGCAAAGACGAAAATGTTGTTAATGCCATTTTAGTCATGGTGTAAGGGGAAAGCCATTCTTATATACAGGGTGGAGCAAAAGTATGTTTACAGTTGTTTATAAGGAAATAATACAATAATAATTAATAAATAATACAAGAATAAACTGTTTTGCACATTCACAACTGTAAACTCAGTTTTGCCTGACCCTGTATTGTCGATGGAAGCATAAGCTAGCATCACTGTCACTGGAGGACGGCTCAGTTGGTTGGAGCATCCTCTCATGCACCAAAAGGTTGCAAGTTCAATCCCCAGCTGGGGCCTGTACAGGAGGGAAATGACTCATGTTTCTCACTTACATCTCTCTCTCCCTTCCTCTCTCTAAAAATCAATAAAAATATCCTTGGGTAAGGATTAAAAAAAAAAAAAAAAAAAAAAAAGTACATGACCCATGGCCCAGAAATTCCATTCCTGAAAGTTTATACCACAGCCATGTTTGCACATGTGAGCACACATACAGTACAAGGATAGCTACTACCGGGGCATTTTTAATAGTAAAACCAAAAACAACCTAAATGTCATTGGAAGTTGGTTAAATAAATTCTGTAAGGGAAGGGGCTTCAGCGGTACCAACATTCACTTTCTTAAACCAGGTGGACTATATTGGTGTCCATTTTAGGAAAAACATTTCATAACTCTGATTTAAAAATTTTGTGTGTCTGTTCCATGAAATATCATGTAGCTGTGTAAGAGTCTGATAGATCTGTCTACATGTGCTAATTTGTAATGATTTCTAAGATATGTTCGTAAGTGAAGGAGTCAAGGCATAGTACAGAATGTGTGTTCCATACTTCTGTTCAACACAAAAAGAAAGGAAAATGTGCTTATATATTCATGGAAATTTCTAGAAGGACTCAAGAAACTGGCAATAGTGTATGGCGATATGGGGGAGGAACTAGAAATCTAAGATGGCCATGAGACATTTCGTTCCATACTTTTTGAATCAGCTTGAATGATATTCTATGTATATGTGTAGTTCCTCCAAATTAAAATTAGTTTAAAAGATTAAAAAGGATCATGCTCATTGGAAGTGACTCTACTCTCAAGGTGGCTGATGTTTTATCGGGCCACAGACAGGGCTGGGCTTGTTTCCCCGAGCCTGCCCCTCCTGCCCTGTCATTCACAGCTAACGCACATCCTTTCCTTCCCTGCGTTGCGGGCCGCCCCCACCCTGTGACACAAGGGACACTCACTTGGGCTCGTGAGGAGGTCCGGACTGGTCGACCAGCTTGAACTCGGCAGCGAAGCCGTGGGAGCGGGCATACTCCAGCAGGCCGCCCACGGGGTTGGTGTTCAGGTATCGGACGAGCTCGCCGATCCTCCTGACCTTGTTGGGCATCGCAGATTCCAAGTTGTCAAACGATTCTGTGTTGGTACTTCCCGGCTGAAAGAGAATTAGCCAAACCAAGAGGAACCGTAAACACTTGAGACTGAGGGAGTCCTGGGCAACCCAAGGCCACCCTGTTGCTAACAATGGCCTGTATCTTTTGAGTAGGGAACCACCTGGTTATCAGATGGTGTCGAGTTGGTCGCCTCCCCATGCAGGGCCTTCATGGCTTCTTCTGCAGCCATCTGCTTCGCCACTTTCTTGCTGGGGGCACTCGCAGTGGGAAAAGTATGGGTTCCCATCGCAACACAGTACTGGAACCTGGCAGGAGATGAACGGAGAATTACAATGGTTTCGACTGAAGAGATTTACCTAGCCTTTGTCAGGTTGTCATCCTTTAGGACTTGTCATTTCCTTGTACGCACCACCTCTGTGCCTTGGCTCATGCAGTCACTTCTGCCTTGAAGAGCTGGTGCCTTTCTCCCTCCTCCTGCCCCCAGCCTCTTAGCCTAGCTGACTGCTACTCAACATTTAAGCATCAAGCTAGTTTCACCTCCTCCAGGAACCCTTCTCTTGCACAGGTAAGTCTGTAGAACCTCAGAGCAGAGCTTGCCGGGTATGGCCAGGTCTTGTGCTGTTTTGTCCCACCACCTCCAAGCCGTGTATCTCCCTAGCGCTTGGTCCCTGCTTCACCCTTCGAACTCCTAGTCCCAGAACCTCTGCTCCACAAGCAGTAACCATGCCCTCAAGGCCCCCCATCTTCCATATTGAAAACAGGAGTGACTGCTCCGTGAAATACTCTGCCATCTCTGAGGAGGCAAGGAGGAACTGTATCTCTCTCTTTTTTGAGAAAAACCTCAGCAGAGATACATGCTACAAGAGATGTACTTGGGGTCATGGGCAGGGCCTTCTCTGGATAGGAGGCGGAATTCACAGGAGCTCCCCAACTTGTGCACACACTCAAGCAATGTGGTGACGGGGTTCTTCCCAGAAAAGAAGGAAGTTGCTGAAGGGGTGGTGGGCTGGGACTCTGCAGTCTGGAGAAAATGAGAGACAAAGAAAAACAAAAACAAAACAAAAACAACTAAGAAAACATTGGCTAGTCCACCATGGCAGAGGGAATGGTGATGGGAGAATTTCTTTTGGTCAACTACACAGTAAGAGCCGGTTTTCCAAAGAAAGAGGGCTGCGGGAATTTTCTACATAGTACAAGAAAGGGTGAGTTATTGAAATGTTCTGGGTCTCTCTCCTGGAGATTTGATTTGAAAATCTTTAATGTCTCTTTCAACTCTGCAATCTGTAATTCTGCTTGACGGGGTATGAGGGGGTCAGCTGGGGGCAGGGGGCTGATTATAAGAGCAGCAGGGCAACTGCCACTGAGATCAAGAATCAGTTGTTAGGCTGAGATCGCTTCGAAAGGGCCAGTTCAAGTCCTGATCCTTCACGGGAAAGTAACTGATACCCTCCCAGAGGGCAGGACACGTACCTTCTCCGATTCCTTCTCTACGGGACAGTAGTATGCTTCTTCTGGTCTTCCACTGTCCTTGGCTTTAGCTTCCTCAAGCAGAATTGCCATGGCTTTCATAGCTGCATCCTGCTTGGCCACTTTCTTGCTGCCAGCTTCAGCTGGGGGAAACTCTCGGCCATTGATGACAACTTGGAATTTAAATCTTGATGGAAAGTGATTAGATGTGTGAACACTAGTCTAAGCCTCCCTTCTGCCCTCTCCAAAGAGATCTTCACCCTGGAATTCTTGCTATTCTACGGGGCTTTTTGATTTGTGGAGGAGGTGGAAGGGAGGCCAGGGGACTCCTGTCCCTTCTTTGGAGGCTCAGCCTGTCCCTACTTTTTTGGAAACGAAGCAGCCAGTGACCACCTCCCCAAAGCTCATTAGAGCAAACGCAGCCATGGGCGATAAGAAACTAGCTCAGGGGAAACCCACCATCTCTCAGCAATGAATTGAGATAAAGTCCGTACAATAAACGATGAGTTAAAAACACCCTATTACAGTCTTGTTAGCAACCAAGAAGCCTTCATCCCAAAGCAATGTGGCAGCCCGTGCACCTGAGGGGCAGCTCCCGAAGCACGCAACAGCTTCCCACAGCGCAGTCCCGCACTCCCAGACGCCTACAGGGGTCAGACACCTGCCACTTCTCGGGGCCTGTTTTTGTACCCAACCTACCCACAGAGACACACCGCTCATGGGTTGAGTCATTCTAAAGCTCTATTTGTCTGAGGCCTGAGATGAAAGGAATTTCCCCGTTATGTAGAAAACCGAAAAGCATCTGTTCTAGGTCTCTGGGCTGAACTTAAGACTTCCTTTGTCCAAGCTTTCAAATTTGTGCAGCTCTTTGCTCAATCTGAGATTTCATTTAGAAAAGTAGGTCAAATTTTTTATTTCCTGGGTCTTCTGAAATATTTGAACATGACATCAATGTTTCTTACAGCTAGAGTCCAAAGAAAGGTTAGCCACAAAACCCAATGCTCTCCCCAACCCTGGGGAGGGGGCCAGAGGAAAGTGAGGATGACAGCTACCCCGTCTGTACCCCGAACAGAAACAAAACAGTCCAGGTCCGGCTAGCTTTTGGGCACCACCCCCCCCCCCCCCCCCTTTACTTAACAGCTCTCTGGCAATGGTATTTCCGTGTCGTCAAGCTGGGAATCCTTATCCTAAGACAACAGCCTGGGTTAATCTCTCCTGTCCTCACTAGCTGGGGTGTGTGGTCACTCAGCTTCAGTGGGCTCAGCTTTCTGCCAGGCCCTTCAGTAGCTCTTTCTGGGTCCACCTGTGTTCCCCAGTCTGTCTGCTGGCCTGCAGGAACATGGCCAGCTGTCTGAATGAGGGAAGTTCGGACTTCATAGTTTAGGATGGCGGCAAGTGCTAGCCCACCCATCTGTGCAGAGGTACGTAAAATCACAAGTGGCGCCTCCAGGAGGCAGGCAGCTGTGCCTGCAGGGGCTGGGGTGGGTCTGAATCCAATGCTGCTCCCGCACAGCCTGCCCCAACCCATCTGTTCCTGTGCCCTCTGGCGACTTAGCATAGGGAAAGGGGCAATGGCGCATGAAGAGGCATGGGGCCGAGGAAGGGAGTCAAGCCTTCATTACCTCTGGCCTTAGGAGGCAGATACGACATGATGAATGAAAGCTAATCATCTCCTAAGAAGCATCATTTTAGCAACAGGACCTCCCTCTTGCTCAGCCAGGATGCTGGCTAGTCCAAGGTCTATATCCTCTGCTTAAGATCTAGAGGAAGGACCAGCAAGGGTGCTGTAGCCAAAAGGCAGACCAGGAGAGGGAAAAGACAGGGGCCACCACTCGGCATGGCTCTCAAGTCAGCAGAGACTGCGTCAGGAGCAAGAGTGCCCGACCCCAACCCGAGGCACCGTTCCTGGGGTCTCTTACCGAGGTTCATGGGGTGGTCCGCTCTGCTCTATCAGGTTGAACTCACAGGTCTGACTAGCGAACTGAGCGTACTCTAACAGCCCGCTGATGGGGTTCTTCAGCTGGCACTCGGTCAGTTTCTTGTAGGGTGAACAGCGCGGCAAGCCATGGCTGTAGAAGGAGGGCATCTCCATGATGGCTCGAAACTCACCTGGGGCTGCGTGGATGCTATTCAAGTCATCTGGGATGTCATCTGTGGCCCACTGGCCATTTTCAAAGTCAACGTACCCTGTTTTTGAGGGGCCATTGTCACGAACAGGCAGCTGAACAGGCGGTTTTGGTCTCACTGGTTCTGCTGTGACCTCTGGCCTACTTTCTAACTTTATGGCTGGTTCTTGCCCGTTCTCCAGCTTTTCTGGGGTGACGGTGTCGGAGGCACCTGCCACAGCTGCGTCACAGGCGGGGAGCGCCACGTTCCATTTGGTCTCGGGGGTGGCAGCTCGGGCGGTTTCAAGAACACTGTTCGTATTTCTCTTCATCTGCATCCTCTCTCGCTTCTTGTCAGTCAAGTACCATATTGGAGGGGTTGTCCCTTGCCTGTAGACGTCCCCCTGCCTTTCCATTTCAATTAGCACAGCATTGACATCGCGGGCTTTCGTGAAGCCAATGTTTTTGGCTAAGTTCAGAGCGGAGGACTTGACCACATTAAACAGGTAGTTGCAGATTTCCTCCTTGATCTCAGCCATGTCAAAAGGCTCAGGAGGCTCTTCCAAGCCAGATGTGGGGTTTCTGTCCTCAGTTTCCAAACTGGGGCCCGAGTCTGGAGCTCCCTGGCTGCAAGTGTCTGCTCCCGAGAGTTGGCTGTCCTTGTCCCAAGCTGGAACTGGGGTTGCAAATCTCCACAAAGGGGGCCGTCCTGCCTCCCGGTGCAGCTTACCCTCCTTCGCTAAGGAGTACAAAATGCGATTGATTTCCTTCTTTGGGGCCTGGAGCTTCTCGGCCAGATCCTGAGCTGTGGTGACCTTCCCTTTGCCAAGCTCCTGTAAGAACTCTAAGATCCTCTGTCTGTGATCCCGGCTGATACTTAGGTCCTGGAAGCGCGAGGAAAGCCTATCAACACCTATCCATGGTGGAATCCGGCCACGCAGGGAAGGAGGCTGGAATGGTCTCTGGAGCGCCTGACTTCTGAGAGGTGAGCCCCCTGGGGCCCCCCAGGTGTCCAGCTGCCTGCCTCTGGCAGGGGGTCCTGGAAACCTTGGCCAGGGTTCAGGGAGGGGCAGTGGCAGTATTGGTGTCTGCTTTCCAATTAGGGGTGCTTCTGGGACCTGCCCCTTGAGAAACTCGATTTGCTGAAGCTGGAAACTATTAGGATAAGATCCTGGCCCCGGCTGCTGGTATCTGAGTTGGCTGTGCTCATAGCCTTGAAATGGACGGGGGTGGTATCTGCTCAGGGAAAACCCCTGCAGAACAAGATGGAAAAGAAAGCAAATTAGGACTGCAGCGGTGAGGCTGGCGGGCCCCTGCTGGGGGTGCAGAGCGAGGGGGCCTGCCAGGAGGTGTGATGAGGGCTGGGGACCCAGCTGGGCTGACTTGTCCGCCTTGTGAGCACTGCCTGTTGACCCCCAAAGGTGGGAGAGGAGCAGGAGGTGACACACAGGGCTCCCAGGAGTGGCGCAGCCTAACTCACCCTTTTCCCTTTGGCAGGATTTTAGGGGGCTGTGAATGGATCTTCCCACTTATCAAAAACAATTACTCTTTAACAATTAGAAAAACAAACAACTGTTTTGTTTCAAAAGGAAACCAAACCAGGATAAGAACCTAAAATGCAAAGGGGCCCAGGGGCCCAGGGAATGGACTGCAGCACAGACTCATCTAAAATAAATCTACCCTTTGGATGATGCGGACGATCAGAAAGAAAACCAGGGAGAAGCCCAGTTTTCAAGGCTCTAACAGTGGAAGCCTTCCCACCTGGGGAAGGGCAGTGAGGGTGCACAGGTTTATCTGTTGTCACCACCAGAATCTGGTTTTAAGGCAGCTGGAAAGTTCCTTAAAAAAAAAAACAAAAAACAAGACACACTGTTCCAATATTTGGCATGGTGCTCAGGCTCCGAAGGGACACAGGGCACTTACCTCTTCCTACCCAAACCCCCAGACTCACCTGGGCGAGTGGAGCTGGCAGGGTCCATTGCTGGGCACCTCAGCCCCACCCTCCCAACAGCTGCTTCCCTGTTTCCTTCCCTCAGTTCTACACCATGTCCTTACAAACTGCCATCCAGTTACCAGAGCACTGAGGCCTTGTGACGGACTCTTCCCCACCTAGAGACCGGTGCTCATCCTCTTCTAGGTAGAGGTGGAGGCGGGAAGTGCTAAGGGGACCCAGAGTGGGGCTGGCAGAAGATACTATGCTACCTTCCCTGGGGTGCAGGCTTGTGTGGGGGTTGGGCAACAGCTAGCAACAGTGTTTCCTCATGCTTGTCCCTTCAGTGTCTGCATCTCCTGTAGGCTTCAGGGACCTACAGGCAGCTGTGCCCTTCCTTCAGTAACTTCAGCCTTCTGCTACCCCATATCCCCTGTTGCAATGAGGGGATTTCAGCACTCTTGCTAATCCTGCTCATGGTAGCCTGGCCATGGAAGTCTGGAATGCCCACCACCACTATGAACAGGTAGTTTATTCAAACTTCTTGCCACATGAATAGATGTCCAGCTTCTCACTCAGTCTCACTATTAACTCTAGCTGGGGCCACCACCAAACCTCAAACCCTGAAACTCTTTTTCAGGAAAAAGAGGTCAGGAAATTTTTTTCTGGAAAGGGCCAGATTAATCTTCAATTGTAGCACAAAAGCAGCCGCACGCAATATGAAAACAGGCAGGGCAAGGTTCTCAAGGTCTAGGAAGTTCTAAATGTTATTTTTTGCTGTTAAAATGTAGCACAGTATTTTGCAGATACAACTGTAAACAGAAAGAGCTGACCAGAACTCAACTGGGATGAAGGTAGCCAACTGCAAACAAAATATTAACATGTAATCAACCAAAATCATGGGAAGGCAGAGCTCTGGATATGAATCCAGCCTCCTTTACTTGCTCCAACTACAAATAAAATTACCTAGCGACAACCACTTTCAAACAGACCACACTCTGGACCCCTTGAGCTCAGTAACAAAACTTCATTTACAAAACAGGTAGACTTTTGTTGACTTCCAGTTTTTTTTTTTTCTGATGGAAACTTCCGTCTCTACAACTTCCTTCCTTATTCATGTGATCCCCACCATAGCTGCAGGTCAGCCAGTCTCACTTGTTCCCATTCTGGTTTCACACACATCACTCAGCCTGGATGTCCTGGTCAGTTCCACCCAAGGCCCACGTCTCTTTTTCCTGTCTCCAGGGCTCCATGGTGCTGGGAAAGGGCAGACTCTTGCTAATGCGGTCATAGAAATTCCTCCTCTTGAATGTCAGGTTTTCACCACTGTTTGGAGGTCAGTTCACTGTGGACTGAGCTCTTTCAAAATCTTCTTCCCACAGTTCATTGACATCATGAAAGGTCTCTTTTCACCTCTCTTTAACCTTCCGTCTGTCCCTATCCCCTTCTCCTACACCCTTATGTATAATTGGTACCCAAAGTTTAGCCTGAGGGCCTCTTCTTCCTTCCTGGAATTGATTTCACCCACTCCTTCAACCTAAACTAGCCCTCTTGAGAAATTGTTCTAATCAATTATCTCCAGCTACCACCTGTGCTGAAGCTTAAGGCTTGAATTTCAAATGCCTAGATACTCAGTTCCCTTAGGTATCCTGCCATATTCCCACGGAATGAATCTTTCCCCTCAACCCAGCTCCTTCTCCTGCTTTCTTAGTACTGTTAATGGCACCATTCTCCTTCTAGTTATTAAGGCTAGAAACCTGAGCCATCCTCCCTGCCTGCCTGCCTTTCTCCGAGTCTCCAATACCTAAAAATCAGGTAGTTGCTAAGTCCTATGTTGTCTGCCACTCTGTATTTTCCCTTAAATGTGTTGTCTACAATTCTAGCCCTTTCTTACCTCTCTCCTGGGCTGTGTAAGGCAAGAACGTCTTTATCTTTCCATCCCTTTGCATTCCAATCCAGTGCGCCTGCTTCTCCCTGTTACCACCAATTACAAGTATGACCTTTTCCTTACGTATCTCCTTAAATGCCTTCTCCAGACTTCCGGCTCCATCTCCCCCCACCCACCCCCGCTTCAGGTCTTTGAACTCCTACTACTCAGCGCAAGTTACATTGCTTACTTTACCTTTTATCATAGCTATTGATTTTTTTAGATATTTCATTTTACTTTTATTATTTTTTAAAATCCTCACCTGAGGACATTTTCTTAATTGATTTTAGAGAGAGGGGGAACAGGAGAGAGACACTGACTGGCTGCCTCCCATGCACGCCCAGACCAGGGAGTGTAAGCGTCTGGGTTCAGGATCGGACCCGCAACTCAGGCTGTCTCTGACCAGGAACCAAACCTGCAGCAGCCCTTTGGTTTCAGGACGGTGCTCCAACTAAGGACCTCTGGCCAGGGCAGCTATTGATTTTTAAATGGCACACATAGATTGTAGTATATCTGAAAGGTGATTACAATACTAGGTGCCCTAGAAATTATACTCAACTCTCTATTCCCAATATTCCTCACACAGTATTGATAAGGGGCCACAGTCAACCACACGGTTGGACTCCAGGGGACGAAGACTGCTTTAGTTATCTCCATTGCTAGCACCTAAGGGCGCCTGGCACAAAGCTGATACCTGAGCAACATCTGGAATTAATGACTGAACCAACACGACGTCTCTACACATGCCATGCCTTCCCCCGTCACACTGCTGGGGGCTGAGGACTGTGTTATGTGTATAGACTAGCAGCCTGGTCCATGGAGATAAATTACGAGGATTTCAGTGTTTTTCTGATTAGTTCTTTGAGTGACCTTGGTAAAAAGAACTTTTTCAAAGTGGCTGAAGTCAGTTCTTAGCTAAACGCTCTCTAGATTTAAACTGCTTCTACCTGTAAACATTCGCATGTCCACTTACGTAAAGAGAGAATAATACAGGGTGCGCGCGATCAATTGGCAATAGCGTTGCATCTCCTTATTTCATGTGCTTATTAATTTTGAAAAACTATGTTTCTAAGGTTGTGATTTAACATCGTCTCAGATATAAAGTATTAAATTCTGAGGGCAACCATCATGTTGAAGGAATACGATATTAGAGCAACCAGTTTCTGGACTGCGTGCAGGGCAAACTGCTAAGGAAACTGCAGACTTAGATAACATCCCTTTATGTACAGTTTACAACATGAAAAAGGTATATGATGTTGATCCTGATGCTGCCACACCAACAAGGAAAACGTGTAAGGAACACAAGGATCGCACAAATCCAGATACTGTATACAGAATCCAGGACATCATCCATGAAGATCCAAGATGTTTACCTTGACATTTTGAGAGAAGTAGTTGTATCATGATGAAGCAAGTTGCAAATAGACGTCATTTTATCTTCCAACAAGATGGTGCACCAGCCCTGGCTGGTGGCACAGTGGATAAGGTGCCAGCCTGCAGACCCAAAGGTCGCTGGTTTGATTCCCCAGCCAGGGCACATAACCAGGTTGCAAGCCAGGTCTCCAGCCAGGTCCATAGCTGGAGGCAGGTGAAAGGCAACCATACATTGAAGTCTCTCTCTCCCTCTCTCTAAAACTAATAAATAAAATCTTAAAAAAAAGATGGTGCCCCAGCACATAACGACAAAAAGGTGTAAGAATTTCTCAGTGTCAAATGTTTCTGAATTCTGATCAAAGGAAATCTGGCCGTCTAGTTCACCAGATGCAAATTCTTTAGACTATTATGTATGGAGCACTTGTGAGAGAGGTTAATAAACAACTTCATTCCAATAAGGAGGCTGTTAAAGCTAAGATTGAAAACATCATGATGTCCATGGATAAAGAAAAGTAAAATAAAGTGTGCTCAAGGTTCTGAAGTCAAATGAAGTCTATTATTGCAGCAAATGAAGATTTTGGGGAACAACTTAAAAAATGACTACGTTGATGTATTTATATATAAAAATAAACTTATTTCAAAATATAACACTTCTGTGGTATGTTTATTTTACTAAAATTTTGCCAATGGATTGCACACACCCTGTACCCCACACACACACAAACACAAACACACACACAAGTAGAATAAGTCATGACAAATTCATGCTATGGAAGAGTCCTTACGGTTAAAAAAAATAAGCGTTCCAACCTATTTGTGTTCATCTGTAGAAAATTTAGGAACGATACAATGTTAAATTAACAAAAAAGCAAGCTGTAGAGGAATGTGTATACTATAATCTCTCCTTTTGTAAACAAAAGAAAAACCCCATATGTACCTGCGTGTGTACATGCTAGAATGAGCAAAGGAAAGAAGGAAAGGCTAAATTTGTGAACAACTATTATTTTAGGGAAAGATTAGAGGGAGGTTATTAATTCTCCCCCACCCCCTGACCCAAGGCCCCCGAAAAACCAAGCCAAGCCAAGCCACCCCGTGAGAATAAGCCACTTGGAGAATCAGTGAACGGGTGAATGGGAGGGAGAGCAAGAGAATGGGAAACCAGCTCATGGTGATCATTTCTAAATCCTTCCACATCTCCATTCACCCACTTCCTACTCTACTTATGCAAACTATGTAACAACCCATTTAACACTTACGCCCTACAAAACTGCACTTCAATCCAGTCTCATATATTTAGGATCAAGCATGAGCCCCCATTTTTACCACCTGGGCTCCGTAGGGCAATATAGTGGCATGCGTGAAAAACTGCCTTTCCTTCAAGTTAGGTGTCCCTGATTATTTTCAGGGAGATATAGCTGTGTGTGTGTATATGATTGTGGTGGTAATTATAAGGCTATATGAGCTTTGATTCTATGTAATCAAAACTCAGAATTATACACTAAAAAGGCTAAGTTTTACTGTATATTAAATTTACCTCCATTTCTAAAAATATGTATAAAATACATACACAAGGTGAGATGTAACACAAATCATACAATAAAAAATAATAATACAAGAATAAACTGTTTCATATACTCACAACTGTAAACCTTTTGCCCGCCCTGATATATATCTGTTCTTTATACACATGGGTACGTACATATACATATGTGTATGTTTATTTTATATATACTCCTATATTTAAAATGGAGGCAAATTTACAGGCAGTAAAAGTTTTTCTGGCATATAGTTCTGAGTTTTGACTACAGAGTCAAAGCACAGGCATACAGCCTTCTAGCTACCCTGCTATCAAGATACAGAATATCTCCATTCTACAAAAACTGTTCATGCACTTTGCAGTCAACTGCTTCCACCCCCAACTAGCCCCTGCCAACCACCCATCTGTTTTCCGTTCTTTTAACTTTGTTTTTGTTTTCTAGAATAAAGCTAAAGGGACTCATACAGTATGCAATCTACTTACTGCTTAAGCATAAAGCCTTTGCGATTCAGCCATGTTGTTGCATTATCAGTCTTTCCTTCCTTTTCGGCCAAGTAGAAGTCCATTCTATGGATAGGTCTCCCCACCCCCTTTAAATCTCATCTTCTGTTGAAGGATATCTGGATTTCTCCGTTTTAGCAATAGTGAAGAAAGCTGCTATAAACTTTCCCCTGCAGGTATAGAAGGGCGGTTTTTCATTTCCCAAATGCCTTCAGGAAGTGCTAAGGGTGCAGAGGGG
The DNA here is from genome assembly GCA_004026585.1 of Noctilio leporinus. Taxonomy (NCBI): domain Eukaryota; kingdom Metazoa; phylum Chordata; class Mammalia; order Chiroptera; family Noctilionidae; genus Noctilio; species Noctilio leporinus. Next base: position 43,051 of record PVIW01005162.1, read on the forward strand.
AGACTGCTCAGAGTAAAAGCACTGTCGTCTGAGCGGGACTGCAGGGGTGGCGAGGCGGGCATCCGAGCCCCAAGCAGCAAGGGAGAGGGGGCTCCTCCGACGGGGCGCACTGCTCTCACAAGCCCGTACAAGGCTGGCTCAACGCTGCACTGCCAGTTAGTTAGCACGACACAAATCACTAGAAAACACAGAGGCACACACACACACACACACACACACACACACACACAGCGCTCACTCGTTGGAGACTGAAACCTGTGCGCGCGAGGCGGGCCAGGACGCCGAGCTCCAGGTGGCCCACACTTACCTGCCTCGGGTCCATGGCGCCCCGGAAGCATGTCCAGTCTGAGTGCCCCTCCCCGCGGTGGGACCCTCCCTGCGGTAACCGTCGGTTTCCAGGGACCAGGCTTCCGCGTGTGGCTCCGGAGACAAGGGGCGGCTGCGGAGGCGCACAGGAAACTCCCCTCGGCCGGCCGGCGGGTGAGCTGGGCCTGAAATGGCTTCGGTTCAATTTCACTTTCGTTTCTCAGGAAGAACAGCCCCTTTGCAACTCCGGCCGAGGGGCGGGGCTTGCAGCCAGGAGCCGCCAGTTTTCCGGCCGATTACAGTTCTAATTCTTCCTTGAAGGAGTCCGGGGCAGGACCGCTCGCTCTTTAGGAAAACAGCTGTAAATACCGAGCTCATAATGCTCCTAACCGGCCCTCCCAGCAATACAAGGGATGAACCAAAGGAAAACAAAGACACACCAGGATGCCTAATACTGGAGAAACAGCCTTGGCCTTTAGGCTGTCACCCCAGTCCAGCACTAATGACCTCTGAGTCTCTAAAGTGGAAAGCAGTGGGGTGGGGTTTGGGGGCAGGTCTCTTCACATGGCTAGCATCCCCATTGTGCACTATTCACTCATGTTCCTTTAATATAAACTGGCCTGAATCTGTAATAGCCACTAAAATGCAAGACGATAACAGCAACTGAACAATTTAGGATCTACAATCATAAAAAGCTTCCCAATTCATCCATCCAAGCCACGGTAAAGTCCTTACATGCTTTATCCCCTTAATCTTCACAACAGCTTTACAAGGTAGGCAAGATTCCCAAATCACAGAGGTGGAAAATGCAGCCTTCCAGACCTGACTAGGAAAAACTCATCATCATTACACCATGACTTTCCAAAGGATCACTTGTATTATCTAGAAGGAAAAAATTCAATTGATTTTGTGATCGTGCTTATGCATCTGCTCTACTTTGTTCAAGATATCTAGGAAAAATTCTATAGCTCAACCCCACTGCTCAACAAACCCTCGCCTGTGAAACTTTCTTTTCCTGAGTTTAATTTTATCCCCAATGTTTCTGAGCTTTACAGGGCAGTCCCTTTACCAGCTGATGTCCTTTCTCCACTGTCTTATTCCATTTCCCGTTTAGCGTAGGCTCTGTTCTTTCTTCTCTGTCTTTGCACAGTCTTTCAAGATCTCCTTCAAGTGTCACCTCCTAGGAAGCCTTTCCTTACTCTGGGTTGGGGTTAGGGTGTAATTTGTGATTCCTCATTTTGTGTTTCTGTTACTCCATGCTTACCCTACTAGGGCACTTTCGCCATTCTCAGAAAATGCTTCATTCAATAATTTGACACTTTCTAAGCAGCTGACATGTGCCAGACATGTGTTAAGTACTGAAGGCATGACATGTATAAGATCCTGGTCGGGAAGACTGACGCTGATGATGCTCTAGTTTGTGACTTGGGTAGCAGTTCCATATATGGTTGCTTTCCAACACTTACTCTTTATGCTATATGTCGTAATTTTATAAGGTGAAAAACAAGAATAAACTCTCATTGTAACAATTCCAACCTATCTTCCCACATTCTAGTTTCCATTTAAGTCAAATAAGTTCTGCCTTATCTCTGCCTTCTTGCTCTTGGGTAAACAATCCCACAGCCCTTAACCCTTCTACAAGAATATCCCAAAAAGCCTTAATCACAACCATTGGGCAGAGAAAGTGCACTGCTGCTGTCCCATCCTTTTTATAATCTAACACGGGACAGGGACAGCAGCGAAGCAGAAGGGAAATTTGTTTCCTAAGCAGAGGGTCAGCTGGGCCTTGAAAGAACAACTGCTCTTGTAATTTAATATCAGCAGCTCAAGTAACTGTGGCCAGTCTTATTCATAAACGTTTCAATCTCCCCGGCCTTCAGTGATTGTTTCAGCTCCCACAGGGTTGTAAGGCTACCGTAACAAAACTTTTTGTGCTATTCTATTGTACGGACTGGATAAATTGGATGAAGCTTTAAAAAAAAATTAACCAAAAGTAACAAGTTCATTAGAGGAAATTTCAGAAACGCGATCAGTCAAAATGACCCCTCTTGTTAATTCACCAGGGCCTTCCCTCTGTGTGCTGTCTCTGTGCAAGAGGCACCAGGACATGCTGGCGCTCCACTGAGGCAGGGCGCTGCAGTCCCCGGGGTCTGTGACTGCCTGCTGCCCGCTGCGAAGTAATCCCGGCTACTTATTAACAACCACCTAAATGGTTAAGAGTTCCCACCTAAAACAACGTGTGCATAAAAAAGCCCTTCACTTGGGGAGACTGGCTTTCACTTAACACTGCCAGCCTCCTGCTCCATATGCGCCTTCAGGGGCCTGGACAGCAAGTTAAGGGGAAAGACATTATCATCTGGCTACTGAGCTGATTTTAGTTTCCAATGCCTACTATTCTTGCTTTTTCACTATAAATAACTGTTAGTCTGGCTTGTTACGGATCTTGTGTTTAACCTCACTGTGTGCAGGGATGCAGATTTACAAGCCTTTTTAGCCTACAATTTCCTATAACTAAACTACTGCACAGATGGGCCATACCCAGTTGGAGCATCTATTCCCTATGGTAAAGCAGATGTCTGCGGAACCCCTTCAACATTTGCTCACACAGAGAGACTGGCAACACAAATGTGCTGCCTGTGAACGTGTGCTACTAAACTTGCAACATGTTACCAAAACGTAATAAATTACTGACTTATTTTTAATTACTAGGTCATTGTTTTAGAAAGGATATGCACATAAATAAACTGCATGTTCTTATCTTTAGTCCTAGGGAAGACATGTACGTATACACAAGTAAGCAATTTATAGAGTTACGAGATACAAATATATTGCCCTTTTTTGGCGGTTGTTTCTTTTCGTTTCTTTATCATTGGGTTTTTTATTCCACTGTAACAGTTCATGCTGCATCAACATAATTTTAAAATTCTTAGGGTCTTTCCACAGTAAGCGCACTGGCTTTGGTAACCTAGAAGGCTTTCTATAGGCAGAACAGATTGCCCAATTGGCTGAGTCATGCTCCACAGCTGTAGGTGTTTATGCTGATGCCCACACTCCATTGACGTTAATGACTAGATTGGCTTTTGAAGTTGCAAGAAGCCAGAGATGCCTCAGGTACCCCCAGAAGAAACAGGTCTCCAAAAGTGGGAAAGCACCTATATCCTAAGTTATCCAGGTAATGAAAAAAGTGGTATTTATAATTACCTATAGGCCCTGGCATTGTGATAATAGGTATTATCGTATATCAAGGCTATCATATTAGTGTCAAAATACTACTACTAACAATTGCTAACAGGCCTGTGCTGAATATTTTACATTGTAAATTTAAAAACTTAACATACGTTTAGTCTCAAAACAACTCCACGAGCTTACCTTATATAACTTGTGGTTTTATGCATTAAGTGTGGACACCCTAAAACTGCCTTCCTGTGCTAGGCTGGTCTGGCATATACCACTTGACTGCCCTCTAGTTTGGCTCTGACCAGCACAGAGAGATGGCCCACATCAGGGTTCCTCTTAATCAGGGTCCAAAGGGGGGACCCTCCTACTCACTTTTGCCTTCTCTGCCTCTTCTCTATGACTCAGCCTGTGAACAGCTAGGCTGAGTCCCATCTTTCTGCAAGGGCAATGGCCCATGTCCCTGGCTGTAGTAAGCAGAGGGGACAAGTGCTGTCCTAGTCTAGACAGGCTTGAAGACAGCCTCTGACAAAGTTCTGCAGTGTTTTCTAAGGAAGCAGGGTGATTTCACCGAGAGCCAGATTGCAGAAACTCAATTTGCCAATTCCCTAAACCACCAATTTATTAAGCAACAATATGCTGACTTGACTTTTTCTCTGTCAGCTCTTAATTGACCAGTTTTTATTCTGCCTTCATAATATTAGAGAAATGTAGCCTGCCCGTCTCTGTTGTAGAGTTGGAGACTAGGGGACAGCAGGGAGTGGGGTGGGATGAGGTTGAGGGGCTCTTATAGAACTGATTTTCAAGTAACTGATCTTCTGGGAACTGACCCACAGCCATTTACAGGTGTCTACAGTCTTTTTTCCAGAGAGAATGAATAATGCCTTGCTATTTCCAAAACTTCTCTTTAAAAGCATTACCTTCAGCACTGACAAGTTCATAAAAATTTCCATCTACACATATAAAGGAGATGGTACGTGAGACAGTGTAGAGAGAGATTTGAAGATTCTGACATTAAAGATTAGAGTGATGTGGTAACAAGTCACGTAATGCAGGCAGCCACCAGAAGCAGGAGGAGGCAAGGAACAGATGTTTCCCTACAGCCTCTGGAAGGAGCACACACCCTAATTTGGCCCAGTGATACAGATTTCTGACTTCTGGTCTCCAGAACGGTAAGAGAATAAATGTGTTGTTTTAAGCCACAAATTTTATCACTGCCACTCTGTGAAACTGACACACCATTCTTTTTTTCTTTTTTAAGATTTTATTCATTATTTTTAGAGAGAAGGGCAGGGAAGGAGAAAGGGAGAGAAACGTCAAATGTATGGTTGCCTTTCACTTGCCTCCAGTCACTGGCTGGAGACCTGGCTTGCAACCTGATTATGTGCCCTAACTGGGAATCGAACCAGCGACCCTTGGATTCGCAGCCTGGCACCAATCCACTGAGCCACACCAGCCAGGTAACATACCATTCTTGATGGGAAGTGCAACCAGGGAGCGCTGAGGGCAGGAGTAGCACAGACTTTGCTCAGCAGCCGAGGTGTCCTGCGGTTGAGGCTATCAAAGGGAAAGGGCTGAAATAGACACACTGTCCTAGATGACACATGGGCAGCTACAATTTCCTTTTTAATTAAACTGAACACTACAGCCTTCTCACTGCTGTCCAGCAGAATTAGAGCTTTTCAGTTGAAAAAGGATATTCTTTAATAAGGACTATCATAAATCCCACTAAAATAAGGAATGAGAGCCATCATTACCACTACTATCTTATTTCCCCAATTGTGAGATGTACTCTAAACATTTCTGATATTGGGATATGAATTACAAAATGTCTACATTTCATATAGTATCCCCCAGAAGCTATTATTAAATCGATTGCATATTCTTAGGCTCAATGTCAGAATAAAAAAAGATGGTATTTAACATTGTTTTGGAAATTCTAGCATATTCTATAACAACAACAAGATAAACTAAAGAAAGGAAACAGGCCCTAGCCGGTGGCTCAGTGGATATGTGCCCACCTGCAAACCCAAAGGTCGCTGGTTTGATTTCCCAGCCAGGGCACATAACCAGGTTGCAAGCCAAGTCTCCAGCCAGGCTCATAGTTGGAAGCAGGTGAAAGGCAACCATATATTGATGTTTCTCTCCCTTTCTTCCTCCCTGCCCTTCTCTCTAAAAATAATGAATAAAATCTTTAAAAAAAAAAGGAAACAAATTGAGATTATTTGCAGATGATAATATCATAACCCTAGTTGATATAAAATTACCTAAAAAACTCTCGGAATCAACATTAGTCAAGGAATGCGGCTGGATATAAGAGAAATATACAAAACAACTTCCTTTATGAAAAAACTTTTCTTAATAGCAAATATTTTTAAAAAGAAACATTTGTCAATAATCTTAGAAATGTGGAAAAGTATGACACTTTGCTGAGGAATACATGTATGTCTTAAATAGAATAAAGCACCCCCAAATGTGATGGCCAAATAGTTTATAAATGCCTATTAGTGCCAAATTAAATGGCAGTTTACTGAAAATTCTAATGAGGGTAGAGCCAGTAAAGAGTGGATACCTAATAAAATGATTAACCTAAAGTTCATGTGCAAGAATAAACAGGTAAGAATGGCTAAAATGTTTTTTAGGGTGAACAATGGAGACTGATCCAAGATGGAGGCATAAGTAGACACACTGCTCTCCCTCCACAACAAAGAAGGGCTATATCTAACTTAAAACGAGAGACAACCAGAAATTTCAGAAAATTAAGCTGTACGGAAGTCCAACAAAGATATAAAAAGAAATACTCATGCAGGCAGGTAGGAGGGGCGGAGCCAGGACAGAGAAGATGGGGTTTGGTGACTGAGGCTGACCAGCAGAAAGCACAGTCACATGTTAAAAAAAAAAATAGGTACAACAACAGATTAACTTAAAAATAACAAATAAATTAAATTAAAATTTGAGGCTGGAAAAAAAAGAAAAAGAAGGGACACCTGGGGAGTGCTCCCAGTGTCAGGTCCAGCGAGAGTGAGAGGAGAAATGACAAGGGAACAGGCCATGGGTTTAAAAGATTTATGTGACCTGCGGCACAAGCTGGCTGAGGCCAGAAAGGCAGGAAAGTGTCAGCAGCTAACAAAAGAAAGGCAGGGTTTTCAAAGGGGGTGAGGTGGAAGGGAGTTGAAGAGATTCTATGTTGCTGGCTTTGGCGGAGTTGGCTCTGAGAACTGAGAGGCTTACTGCGAGAGAAGAGCTTCCAGGTTCTCACGGGCAGGCTACTATATCCTTGAAGGACACAGGCCTGGCCCGCAGGCTGAGAGATCTTAGGAGGTGCAGGTGCTCACTATCAACAGCAGTTACTGAGGAGGCAGCAGATTAAATGGGGTTTGCTAAAATTATACCAGGATTTTCAGAACTCAGGTTTTATGTCTAAGACCCAGCACCAGACCAGAGTGCACAACTCATGGTTCCAGCACCAGGGGAAAAATAAAGCCACTTTGCTTGTGACTGTAAAAAACAGTGGGGGTTGGGGCGGAGGAAAAAACTGCCAGTCTTTCAGCAGAGTCCATTTGTTTAGAGACTCCCTCAGTCCTAGAACATCCCCAGACCCACCCATTCTGGGAACCATGACCAGGGCAACAGTTAGAGAGGTGCCAGTCCCATAGAGGAAGTCGGAGAGGTACCTGGAAAAGGGCGGGTGCCGAGCAAGCAGCATTGTTCCCTCTCAGACCTCTCCCCCACGTACAGCACAACAAGGTGGTGAAACAGGTCCCTCCATACTGACAAACACCTAAGGTTCTGCCCCTTACAACATTAACAGGTGTGACAGCTCTACCTAAGACACAGAGGCAAATACAGGAGCCTGTCAAGTTGAGGAGACAGAGATGCATGGGCCGAAAGAGGGAACAAATCAAGGTTCCAGTGGGAGACCTAAGTGACAAGAAGATAGCCAACCTAACATACACAGTTTAAAACACTGGTGATAAAGATGATCACAGACTTGACAGATATGGTTGAGTACGGCAAATGCAAGAGGGAAGAAATGAAGGCTATGCTAAATGAAATGAAGGAAAAACCACAAAAAAAAAACAATGGTGAAGGGAAGGAAAATGGAGTTCAAATCAATGATTTGGAACATAAGGAAGAAATAAAGTCAACTGGTACATAGGGAGAAAATAAGAATTGAAACAATGAGGAGAAGCTTAGGAACCTCTGGGATGACTTTAAACATGCCAACATCCAAATCGCAGAGGTGCCAGAACAAGCAGAGGAAGAACAATAAATTGAAAACTTATATGAAAAAATAATAAAGGAAAACTTCCCTAATTTGGTGAAGGAAATAGATATACAAGTCCAGGAAGCACAGAGTCCCAAACAAGCTAGACAGACCCAAAGGGGACCACACTAAGACACATAATTAAAATGCCAAAGGTTAAAGATAAAGAGAGAATCTTAAAATTAGCAAGAGAAAAGCAGAGAGTTACCTACAAAGGAGTTTCCATAAGACTATCAATGGATTTCTCAAAAGAAACTACAGGCAAGAAGGGGAAGGCAAGAAGTATTCAAAGTGATGAAAAGCAAGGACCTACAACCCAGATTACTCTATCCAGCAAAGCTTATCATTTAAAATGGAAAAGCAGATAAAGCACTTCTCAGACAGAGTAAAACCAAGCCATTATTATATGAAATGTTAGAGGGATTTACTTAAGAAAAAGAGGATCAAAATTAGGAACATTAAAATGACAACAAACATACAACTATCAACGGACAGAACCTAAAAAAACAAAAGCAAAAGCAAACTAAGCAAACAGCCAGAATAGGATCAGAATCACAGGTATGGGGACCACTGAGGGCCTTATTAACCGGGAGGGGGAAGGGAGAAAATTGGGGAAATGGTGCAGGGATATGGAAACATAACTGGTGGGTACAAGATAGCCAGGGGTAAGTTAAGAATAATAGAGAAAATGGTGAACTCAGGGAATGTACATGCACAATCCATGGACATGGGTAAGGGATGGAGGGATGGAATGGGGTTCCTGGGTGGAGGGAAGCAAAGGGAAAAGAAACTGGGACAACTGTAACAGCACAATTAATAATATACATTTAAAAAAAGAGAGGGCAACTATGCTGATTAAGTCAAGGTATAATACAAGAACAGAGCTACACGCTCACAACAGAAACACGTTCCCCAAAATCGGCCCTAGGATGTGTGTGGATTCAATGCCTGATAAGCGGGAGACAAAAGCATCAGTGCGGGAAAGAGGAGTTAGTCAACAGATGGAGTCAACTGACTGGCTTTATGGGAAAAAAAAATCTATTTAGAACCTTGTCTTATATTAATCAGCCAACAGAAATTGTAAATGGATGGAAAGAGTACTTGCAAAGCATTATAAATAAAATCACTAATAAGCAAATAGCATGTATAACTTGGCCAGCTCACAGCAGTGGAAGACATCCCAAAAGAGAAGACTGGCATCTGGTCACTGCAGGTATGTATGTACTTCAAAAAAGAGACAGTGTTTGAATATGTTCAAAGTAAAAAGTTTAAAAAAGTACCAATGCAAAAATGAAAACAGACATTGAGTCACAGCTAAAACCCGAATGCAAGGCAGAGTTAATACAAACTTACATATAATGCCCACATATTAGATAAGATAGCACATACATACACAGTGGTCATACGGGTCAGCACTGCACTTATATTTTAATCCTTATGACCACCTTATGAAGAGGTACGCTATTACTGCCCCCACACAACAACTGAGGCAGAACAAAGCTATAGAAGTTGTTCAAGGTAACAGTCGGCAGGCACTTGGGCTCCACAGTGTGTGCTCTTGGCCATTACTCTAAACCCCGCCCCACTAACGCAGCTGTCAATAAAAGGCAATCCACCAAAAAGGAAGCACAAATGCCTGTAAGCATTTGGGAAAATATCCAGTCATACTAATGATTAAAGCCATGAAAAATGTGATACAATTACATTTTCATTAATAAAGTTAGCAATTAAAAAAATGAGATAACTTGGTGCTGGCTGGGGATTCCTGTCTACCTTCACCATATACTCTTTCACTCTAGGAATCCACTCTGGTCCCCTCCAGAATGTTCTCACATATGATTAGGTCACCACCATCTCCTTTCTTAAAGCCTTTATTGCTTTGGATAAAGGCCAAGCGCATCACAAGGCCTGGTGTGTGCACACCCCCTGGCCATGCCTGCCCTAACTAGACTCCACAAAAGGCACCTTCCATCCTGTTTGCCCCACGGTCACAGCGCACTCTTGCAGCCTTGGAAAAAGCCAGTCAGTTTTCTTCTCCACTCCTGTCCCTATGTCACAGGGCAAGGGGCTTATAAAGTCTGTAGTATGCATAACCCTAGGAAGCTTTCTTCATAATCCTTGCTGTCGCTTGTAGTTACGCATTTATATCATCATACGAACTCTAATGTCTGTCTCTCCTGAACAGAAAAAGTCTTGTAACGCCATAGTCCAGCACAGTGCTTTTGGCTGTAGAAGACACTCAGCAAATATTTATCAAGTGAACACACATTACTGATTGAATGGAAGACAAACTGAAAAGGAACAAGTGAGGAGGAGAAACAGAACTCTACAATACTGGTGGTAAGACTAAACTGTTGAGTTAAACTTTTTTTACAAAGCAATTGTTCAACATGTATCAAAAGTGTTCAGTATGTTCATAACCTCAGTTAATAGTCGGCAATCATGATTAATAATTTAATCCTATTACTATAGTCATTAAGAAATGTAATTAATAAAAACCTGCCTTGAGATAGATCATTTAAAATCTAGTACAAAACCTTGTTTGCTATAGTTTTGTTTACAATAGCAAAAACTAAAAGTAGTTTTAAGGTCCAGAACTGGTGACATGGTCACCAGTAGATTCAGGGTCAGTCATAAATTATATAACACATAAAAGTGATGTTTACAGCCCTGGCTGGCATGGCTCAGTGGACTGAGCGCCAGCCTGTGAGCCAAAGGGTCACTGGTTCACTTCCCAGTCAGGGCACATGCCTGGGCTGTGGGCCAAGTCCCAAGTTGGGGGCGCTCAAGAGGCAACCAAACATGATGTTTCTTTCCCTTTCTCCCTCCCTTCCCCTCTCTCTAAAAATAAATAAATAAAATCTTTTAAAACAGCCCTGGCTGGTGGCACAGTGGATAAGGTGCTGGCCTGCGAACCCAAAGGTCACTGATTCAATTACCAGCCAGGGCACATAACCAGGTTGCAAGCCAGATCCCCAGTCAGGTCCATAGCTGAAGGCAGGTGAAGGACAATCACACATTGATGTCTCTCTCCCTCTCTGCCTCTCTTCCTTCCCCTCTCTCTAAAAATAATGAATATAAAATCTTTATATATAGTACAACCATGGAAATAAATGATGATTTGATAAAATCACAATAAGCTACCACTCCACAGATATCAGAATGGCTAAAATAAAAAGTCACGATATCTAATGTTGGTCAGGATATAGAGCAACTAGAAGTGTCACATGCTCTTGTGGGAATGTAAAGTGGTACAACTAACAACAGTAAAATTAAAAAAAAATAAAATAAAATAAAGTGGTACAACCATTCTGGAAAATCGTTTGGTAGTTTCTTCTAAGGTTAAATACTAACTGCCCTACAACCCAGCAACTGTACACCTGATACAGAAAAATGAAAAGAGATGACCATGAAAAGATATACAAGAATGGTCACAGAGCCAAGGACAGGGAGAAGAGGAAGGGAAGGTGCTGTTTAAATGGCACAGGGTTTCAGATTTGCAAAATGAAAAAAGTTCTGAGGATGTTTCACAGTGTGAATATATGTAACATGACGGAACTGTGCCTTAAAAATGGTTAAGATGGTATATTTCATGTTATTTTTATCACAATAATAAAAGAACGTCCATAGGGCTTCCTTATTTTTTCTCTTTCTTAATCCTCATCTAAGGATATATTTATTGATATTTATTTATTTAGAGGGGAAGGGAGGGAGAGAGGGAACTATCAATGTGTGGTTGCCTCTTACGCACCCCCAAACGGGGACTTGGCTCACAACCCAGGTATGTGCCCTGACTGGGAATCGAACTGGTGAACCTTTGGTTCACAGGCTGGCACTCAATCCATTGAGCGGTACCAGCCGGGGCTATTGATTTTTATATGGAGAGAAACATTGATATGAGACAGAAACATTTATCACTTGCCCCGGTATGTGCCCTGATCAGGGATTGAACCTACAACTTAGGTGTGGGGTGGGACGGGACGAACTGCAACCTTTTAATATATGGGACGATGTTCTCCAACCCACGCAGCCACCGGGCCGGGTCAGAGAGCTTTATTTTTAACAGCCTCAAACTAGAAACAAACCAAATGTCCATCAACTGATGAATGAACAACTGAGGTATATTCATGCAGAAGATACTAACACATGCAACATGGTTTAACCTTGCTAAAAGCAGCCATGCACAAAAGTACAATTCCATTTACATGGTTTTTTGGAACAGGCAAAACTAATCTATGATGACAGACATTGGAATAGTGGTGGTTTGGGGATGGTGGAGACTAGAAGGGAGCGTGAGGGAACTTTCTGGGGTGATGGAAATGTTTTCTTGAACAGTGATTCAATGGGTGTATTATATAGTTGTCAAAATTCATTGAAAGGCACATATAAATTATGTGCTGTTCATTGCATATAATTATATCTCAATAGAAAAGTTAGGAAAACGGTCGGATAAGGGTACCCAAAGAGGCTAAATTCATCATCTTGGCTACATAGTCAGAAGCTGTTAGCAGAACAAATATTCTTTTTTTTTTTTTTAAAGATTTTATTTTGTTATTTTTAGAGAGAGGGGAAGGGAGAGAGGCAGAGAGGGAGAAAGACATCAATGTATGGTTGCGTTTCACCTGCCTCCAGCCACAGACCTGACTGGAGACCTGGTTTACAACCTGGTTATGCGCCCTGGCTGGGGAATTGAACCTGCGACCTTTGGGTTCACAGGCTGGCGCCTTAACCACTGTACTATCAGCCAGGGCTGAACAAATATTCTTAAACCAGACTGACATACACGGATAAATACTCTTCCACGTAGGAATTTCTGGAAATTCTAAGAACATTAAAATAATGAGAATTATGTATTTGAATTCAAATAGATTTTATTTAAAATGTTACATATTTTTATCAAATACCTTGTCATAACCTGAAATAAAACTAAATATTAGTGTTTTAACATAGCATATTAAAAGCAAACCATAAAATACTAGAATACAGAATGAGAAAAAAGAAAAATTTTAAAGCTTACAAGCAAAGAAAGAAGGAAATTTTTTGTCTACAGAAAAATGAAAAATATGTATGTTTAAATGATAAAGACAAAATTGTAAGTTCAGCACTAACCTGGAAAAATATTCACAGCAAATAAAAATATTTTTGTTTGCGTTTTAAAATAATGAGCACATACTCATTTTTTAAGAGACTTTGTATAATTAATTTTAAAAACCACAGTATGTGACTAGACAAAATATTAACTGAAAAACTTAAACCCAGAAATTATAAAAAAGGTATGCAAAGAGTTCAAAGTTAATCATAACAAAAAAGCCAATTAAAATGAGATGTCATTTTTCAAGTTAGCTAAGATTTTCCTTTTTTAGTTAAATACTTAGTCCTAGAAAGGGCAGGGTGAGGCAGAGGCTCAGTGGCACTGCAGTGTTCAACTGGTGTGAACTTTCTTCATAAGCCAATCAGGACTATGCACTGTAGCAGGGTGGGGTTGAACAATGGTGTCTCACTTCAAGTCTCTACAGGACCTTCCTGAGGCTATTCTTTTGTGTTAAGAGAAACAAATGGGAATTCCCCACCTCCCATTTTTAATTTAAATTTAAATTTTGTTTGGGAGGTGAGTGTGACACAGCATTCAGTAAGGTACCTCGGATAACCAGATAACTGGGAAGAGAGGGGTGGGTGGGAGATAAGCGGTCAGCCTTCCCTGGGACACGGCTAAAGGGCAGCTAAAGGGCAGATTCACTCTGGGCCTGTCCCATCCAACTCTGCCAGCTCTGCCACCTCTGCCCCGGGAGCAGCCCGGCTGCAGCCAAAGCACCCCGAAGGCTGAGATGGAAAAGGCAAAGTGCAGATCAGTGTGAACACTGTGCTGCACTTGGGTGAAAATCAAGCAACAACAACTTAATTTTATTAGTAGCTGTAACTGTCAACTCCTCAGAAAAGGTCAGCGAGGAACCATACATCAAGCTATTATTGGTTATTGGTAGCTCCACCTCTGGGGGTCAGATGAGCTGGATGGAGAGTGGTCTCATTTCTTGTATCGTTTTCTAACCTGGATTGGTTTTTTTGTTGGATTGGTTTGGTTTGGTGTTTTGGTTGCTGTTGTTTTCGCTTTTCTTGAATGTGTTGGTACTTAAAAAGAAAAAAAAATGTTTAAGTTCACAGGCTTTGATCCTAAGACTGGTCAAAGAATGAGCTGTTCATTATTATAAAGGGCTTGGAATATGCCTGGCATATTGTAAGTGCTCATCAAGGAAAAGTTTTAAAAATAAATAAGGAAAAAGGCTCAAACTATAGGAAAAGCCTTACTATCCATCCTATGATGGTTTAGAAAGGGTGGAGGGGAGTACAACATCTCACAGGGTGAAATTTTCGGGTGGCTTCTCTGTGGGGCCAGAGCTGCAGCCTCTGCAGGTTCAGGCAGCTCCCCTGGGGAGAGAGGCTCTGCCTTTCCTGGGCGGACCTCGAGGCACTCGAGTGTGCACACATTTACAGGGAGAACTGCATCTAGCGTAATTGGAACCCTCATCAACGCGGTGCCGCCATTTTCTCCCTGTGGGCAGATTTTCATTCATTCATTCAATCAACATTTATTAGGCCCATAATTTTGTGCCCGGCACTGCCCTAAGTTCTAGAGATACAGCAAACAAAACGAAAATTCTTTTCCTATTATTTTCATGAAGCTGATGTTCTAGTGAGAAGACAGGCAATAAACAAATAAGTGTGTAATGTCGACTGGTTGTCCACGTTACGAAGAAAAAGAATGCCAGCTAAGGATGGGAGATGAGACAAAGCAAAGGGCACCTGTTCTCAAGGGCTCTCAGCTAGAGAAGTGACCAACTGGACAATTATCGAACAGAAATCAAATCCGCAACGGACCGTATGGAGGTGTTTATAGGAAGGGTTGCCTATTCACTGATGGACACCAAGGGAGGTTTCTGGGAAAAGAAGCCTGACCTGAACCCAAAAGGAAGTCAGCCAGTTGCAGCAGCGGGGAGGTCAACCCAAAGGGCAGATGTCAACGCATGGAAGAGACAGAGAACACGTGACTGATGCCAAACAAAATAAATGTATGATGAACAAAATTAGGGGGATTCATTTCAGCTGGAAAGCTCCGGTAGGGCCTCAAAGGAGGGACTAGGAGCGCACATACAAACACCTGTGTGCATGCAGACGCGCACAGCGTAGTCATCCGCTGTTCCTGCCAGCCCATTTCCTCCGTACTTCCCCATCCTGTGCGCTTACAGAGAGGCAGCTTACTCCTTCATTCCCGGAGTGGGCCTGTGACACAGACTTGTCACATCATGGTATCCCTATCTACTTGTCCGAGGTGACTAATTTACAATGGAAGATGACGCCCTCAGGTCATAGGCTTGGGGTTGCCAGTGGTAAGGTTTTTCAGTATGTGTAGGGAAAACAGCAGGAGAAACTGAGGTCAATGAACAAAAGAAGTGGAAAGGCTGGGCTGAGAGAGTCCTCATGATTTCATGCCAGCCTAATGATCTAGCCAAAGCTCTGATTTGGACTTTCTACTTAAAAGATCGAGGACAGTAAAACCTCCTGTTTCGCTTAAGTTAGTTTATACTGTGTTTCTGCCATTTGCAACTAGGTTAATATCCCCTTTTCGGGAAAGAGCTTCACTGTGTGTGTGGTAGTGGTGGGGTACAGGGGAAAAGGGAGGTTTAATTATGTTAAACCTTAATGGGTTTCTCCCATTAAGTATGATAAAGATGGTGAAATGGTGGCTGCAAGGTATCTGGGAGGGTACAGACGCAGCAACAAGAGCTACTTGGGGTGAGGGTGTGTACGTACGTGTATGTTGCAGTTTATGTGGATGAGTTACATAAACCTTGTGAGTTCCTAATAATTCACTATACAACCCTAAGCCGTTTTCAAACACAGGGCCAAAAGAAAATAGCTCATCCAAAACGCAAAGAATACCAATATTATCTGTTTAAATCCACGTTGCTATTCCCACATTAATGCACAACAGTCACTGACCTTTCCCAAATATATAATTTTGTAAGAAACTAGTATTTTGAACTCTTTATCCCTGATACCAAAAAGCAGTGTTCTCCAGCGGACTCAACTTAAGCAGTTGTGCCCATTATGGTCCAAGTCTAACAGATGTTATAGCAAAATAAACTGCTGTATCTCAGGAGATCGCTACAGAAGCCCAAAAGCTTAGATCCTGTTGTTCACATATCTGAAACTCTAATCAGTTGGTCACAGATAATAATACCAATCTTGGTCTGAAACACAGCTTCAAATCTTTAAATCCATGAATCAGAAAGAGGATCACATTACATATAGCTAGGCTTAAGGGAGCCTTTGTGTATTAAGCAACGGGTCTCCTTTTGGCAGAAATAACAACCTTAAGTTTTTTTTTCTTCTTTTCATGGGCATTTGCCATATACCTATTGTGTGTTCACAATCCCAGCACTGTGTGCCTGTGAGCCTTTTCTTTTTCTCTGAGTGAAAAGGCCGAATCTCCTCACATGTGGGGAAAATATTTCATTTAATCCTCACCTGAAGATGTTTTTTTTTTGCTGTTTAATTTTTAGAGAGAGAGAGACAGAAACATCCATGTGAGAAATGTCATCAACCGGTTGTCTCCCAGAGGCGTCTGATTGGGGATTGAACCTGCAACCTAGGTATGTGCCCTCAACCTTTCAGTGCTTGGCATGACATCCAACCAACTGAGCCACCTGGCCAAAGCAATGCTGGGCAAAATAAAAGACAATTTATCACTTGACAATTTGAGATGTTGCTTTTGCAGCAAGTTACTGGCCCTCTCAACTCTGTCTATGCCTCCCTTCCTCCACTACACAGGTTCACATTTCTGGGACTATAGCCACTGAGAAATAACAAGACCCAAATTACAAGCCTGCGTTTAAATTCTAGTTCTGCCATTAGCTAGTATCAGAATCTTGGCCAAGACTCTGTATCTGTAGAATGGGGATAATACTTAACTATTGCTCTGAGTTGCAGGGGGGGATCAAATAAATCAGTATAGTGCTTGGTACAGTATAAAGAACTTAACAAGTACTTAATAAAAAGAAGCTATAATTAGCACTGGCTGGTGGTACAGTGGATAAGGCACCCACCTGCAACCCCAAAGGTCGCTGGTTCAATTCCCAGCCAGGGCACATAACCAGGTTGCAAGCCAGGTCTCCAGCCAGGTCTGCAGCTGGAGGCGGGTGAAAGGCAACCATACATTTATGTCTGTCTCCCTCTCTGCCTCTCTCCCTTCCCCTCCCTCTCTGCCTCTCTCCCTTCCCCTCTCTCTCTCTAAAAAATAATAAAATCTTTTTTTAAAAAAAGTTATAATTAATAGAATAAAGTGAGGTCTCAACCTCTTTCCAGTTCTGAAATATTGAGTTCTACAGTAAAGATTCTGGGTTTTGCCCCTCCCACCTATGCCTCTCCCCATCACCCTTACGTCCACTTTATCACATCTGGCAGAAAAGTAAACGTCAAAATAGCAAAAAGTTCTCCTGCTTCCCAAGCAGCTGTATCTTTAATGGAGGGAGGGAGCAAGTTCAAGCCTGGGGGCTGTGCCCTTACTAATAATAGCCAGACACTTCAAACTCTGACAATGACCCTGTAAGGTAGATAAAATTATCCTCATTTTGTAGATAAGACCAGGCAGGAGTAGAGAGGCTAAATAATTCACTCAGTGTCACACAGCTGGCAAACAAACGGCAGGCCTGCCTCCAAAGTTCATGCCCCCTTCTCCCGATCCCCATTCCCCATACAGCAAGCACTCCAAAGCTTGTCAAATGAAATCATGAAAAAGATATTCCAGGACCTTTGAAACATGGGAACACATCTTCTTTGGTAAAGAAAGAAGTTGGCATCATCACTCACTTTTGCTAGACAGTTTCATGCTCCTGTGTTCTCTGCTCCTAATGCCACAGCCACTGTGCAGGCCTGTCTCCTCTCTTAGCGGCTTAAGGCTCTGCTTCCTCAGCTAACCTCACACTGGGACCTTCCTAAAATCCAACGACAGGTGTCTCTGGAAGGCAAGTTTCCCAAACTCTGATCCAACAAGGAACACCTGAGGCAGGCTTACCTCCTACTAGGGAGCAAAAAGCAAGCCAAGGAGATGAAGGATGCGGAGGTGACGCAACTAGGCCTCCTGCACAGGGCCAGCCCCAGGCAGAGCGCGGCAGCCGTGACCCGCTGTGGGCTTTCCACGGCGGCCGCCGACGCCACCCCAGCGCGAGGCCGCCAAGGGCGGCGGGTGCGATCCCCAGGATGCGGCGCGGGCCCGCGCAGCTCGGACCACACGGCGGAGGAAGGGGCGCACCCAGCCCAGTGGCGGGCGCCTCGCGATCTGGCCACTCTCCGAGGCGAGAGGGAAACCAAGGCCTTCGGGACCCAGCTGTTGGCCTCGGGCTGGCGCGAGCGCCCGAGCATCGGTGCGCAGCTCCTGCTACCCACCGCCGCGCACACTCCCGGGCGCGCACACAGCGCACCCGCCGGCCGGCCCCGGCGCCCGCCTCCCCGCCAGGCGGCCAGCCCCGCCGCGGGCCCCGGCGCCCGCATCCCCACCCGGCGCTGCGGACCCCTCGGAGCCACTCCGGGGCTCCGCGTCACCCCTTCCACCCGTGTCCGAGCCTGGAGAGGCGGCGCGAGTCGGGCGCCGGGCCCAGGAAGGTGATGGCGAAGAAGGAAAAGGACTCTTACCCAGTCTCGTAATTCTCTGGCGCGCAACCCAGAGCGGAGGATGCCCCTGCCGCCGGACCCTCCCCCCGCCCGCCCCCACCACGTAGCCCTCTACCTTCGGGAGGGAATCAATGGCCCGGACGCGGCTTGGTGACATCACCGGCGCGCCGCGCGTGGGGGGAGCACCACGTGACGACTCCCTCTTTTGTCTGCGTCCCATTTGAGCTAGGATTTTGTTGCTCTTTTCCTCTTTCTTGAGTTTTTACCGGTCTGTTGATGGCATGGATGGCCCGATGGGGAGTAGGTAGTTGGGTGTGGGATGCTGCCCTTGGGCTCACAGCCTTAATTGAACTCAGTCGTTGGTAACGTACTTGGGCCAGAAGGCTTGGAGGTATGTGGGTACCACACTCATATATCTTAATATGTATTCAAGTGGACCTCAAGTACACAGAATTAGTAGTGCACTATAATCAGTAGTTTTTGGAAGGCCTTTTATCTTAAATTATTTTTAAAATTATATAAGCTATGCAAGGAACACCCTCTTAACTCTCCACCCCAACCCAGGAACTAAAATATTACCAATCACTTTCATCTGCTTGTAAGTGGTCCCCGTCCTTCACCACTATCTCCCCTCCGAAATAGCCTCCATGATTTATGTTTACACAACTTTGATATTGCTTTAGTTTAGTTGCACATTTATGTGCATTATTAAGCAATATATTTTTAATGGTTTTGTGTGTGTGTGTGTTTTGGAATTTTACCTAGTATTCTGGACTTTTGTTTTCACAAACATGTTACTAAAATATCTTAGTCCATCCAAGCCCTCTAACAAAATACCAGATTTATAAACAACAGAAATGTACTATACATTTTTGTATAGTCCCCGTTCTGGAGACGGGAAGTTACGTGAAAGCATGGGTGATGACCTTCCTCCTGGGGTCAAGACGACTCCTTGTATGGAAGGAAAAACTAGGGATCTCTCTGGGGGTCTCTTTCGAAAGAACATCAGTCTGGTTTACGAGGGCTCCACCCTCATGACCTAAGCACCTCCCAAAGGCTCCACCTTTTAAGATCAGCACGTTGAGTCCTGGGATTGCCACAGAAGCATTCAGACCATAGCACTAAGATTCATCTTTCTTGTTGAGTGAAGCTGTTTCATTTTCACTGCTAACAGTTTATTATATGATTGTACCATAATGACCTATTCTCCACTGCTAATGCAATTTCTAATTTTTTTCTATTTCCATCAGCATTGCCTTTTGGTGCTTCTGTACAAAAATTTCTCTTGGGCCCTGACTGGTGTGGCTCAATTGGTTCGGTGTTGTCCTGCCAAGAGAAAGGTCAACGGTTCAATTCCTGGTCAGAGCACATGCCAAGGTTGCAGGTTTGGTCCCTGGTCAAGGCACCCACGAGAGGCAACCAACCAATCGACGTTTCTCTCTCACATTGATGTTTCTCTCCTTCTCTTTCTCCTTCCCATCCCATCTTTTGAAAGAAAAGAAAAGAAAAAGGAAAAAAATTCTCTTGGGTATATTTACCCTGCAGTGAAATTGATGGGTCTTGGATATGGCAGTGTTCAATTTTATATGGTAATGCCAAAACTATTCAAATTGGTTATATCAATTTAATACTCCTTTCAGCATCCATATCTTCTTCAACACTTTAGATTTCTCAATTTTTCGCAATGAAATGGGAGTTAAATGGTGTCTCACCCTGGCCTTGTTGGTTAAACCATCTGTAACTCCTTTCCTGTGAAATGTTAGCGTTGTAAGGTTGGAAGAATTTCAAGGCAGAGCAAGGGAAAAATATGACCACGAGGTGGCAGTAGCATTCACAAGCTTTATTTGGGTGAACTTTAACAGATTTGCGTGCAGAAGTCCTTCACAGAGCCAGTCAGTCCTGCTTATACGGGGAGGGTGGCGGGAAACACATCCATAAGTAGAGGAGGGCAAGGAGATCCCCAGACGTTTAAGAGAAGTTGCTCAGAGACCAGCAGGAAGTCTCTGGGTCACAAAGCTCCAAGGGCATCAGTAGGTTGGGGACTTGACAACCAACCACAAGGTATTTGGCACAATTTCGCAGGCGAGGCAGCTCTAAATGGCTAAAAATCTGCTTATTGGGGCTATGTTTACAACAACTGGATGTGGAGAAGAGGGGTTGTGGTGTTGGGTGGAAAAGGTGAAGGGATTAAGCAAGAAAAAAACAAACAAAAAACAAAAAACTCATAGACATTGACAACAGTATCATGAGTACCATGAGTATAGCAGAATAAATGGTGATTGAAAGAAACTTAACTTGGGGTGGTGAGAACACAATACAATATACAGGTGATGTGTTACAGAATTACACACCTGAAGCCTACCTAATTTTATTAACCAATACCACATCAATAAATTCAATAAAAACCTTTAAAACACAGTAATAATCATTTCTGAAAACCTCCCAGAGTGAGTCAGATTGAAAGGAAAGCAATTAGGGATATCAAGTGTGTCTTATCACAAGTTTTCACTTCATTTATTAAGATATGAGGTTTACCACATTTTTAAATAGATTTATTTTCAAAGTCTAAACAGAATTACTCGGTCAATGTCAGCAATAATGCCAAAATGTGTTCTCCTGCCGGACTCTCACCTGAATCTTTGGAGTCTTCTATCAGTGAAGACCAGGGGTCCGATACCTTATTCATACATATCCTTTTTATCTGCAGAGTAATCTATCATTTCTTGTGGACCTATCAACTTCTCTGCATCTGTATCAGGAATTTCAAACCCCAATTCATCCTCCATGACCATCCTCTGAGGAGTGTGTCCCTTTAAGTGGCTCAGTTGTGTGACTCAACCTACTGCCTCCTGCATGGACACAGGCCTCATCTGGGTGCCGGTAGGGCACAGTGTGGTGCTGAGGGGCCAGCAAGGGAATCTGGGGCGGTGACCCCAAGGCTGAGAGCATTTGGCAGACACAGGAGGCGGGGACCTGAGCCACTATGGCTATGCCAACCCAGGCTACGCTCACCCTGATTTTAATTTAACACCAATGTCTTTCAATATTTGCTATGTTGATCAAGAGATCAATGCTGCGTTGAGTAAGACACTGACTGACCTGTTCTCTGTTCACTGATTTTCTGCACTTTTTTCTATTCTGATAAATTTTA